>CAHIKZ030005521.1:2187500-2200000 GCA_903632075.3 Acanthosepion pharaonis | reverse complement strand
AATGCAATATTTACCCGCAAATAATAAAATTATTCTTACTATCCAAAATATATTTCCGGCTTTAAATAACTCACAATTTTTTTTTTCAGGTAAATCTGAAATCGCAATAAACAACTCATATACGATATCCCCTATCAAGTAAAAATAATGAATACCTGAAGATGGATAGAGGGTGCCTGACCGAAACGTGTTTATAACAACCAATTTCGAATAAAGTGAAATATACCGGATGGGGCAGAATTACCTCCCACATACGATAAGACATTTGTAGCAACAATGTCTTAATTTAGTGTCTTACCATTATGAGAGGGTTATGTGGGAGGTATTTTCACCGCATCTGGTATCAATACTGGTGTGTTTATCGCTTTTTCAAACGACGAAGACCAAATTTAAGATTTGCATTGAAATTATATTACATCATATTTTAACAGATGATACCTATGTGGATGATACAACGGTATATGGCCTCCAAAACTCGAGATTGGCAGCTGATCTCTCCTCTGGCCGCTCTCTGACATTTCGATGGCAGGCGAGACTGGCAGATTACATTCAATGCCTGGAAAACCAAACTAGTTTCATTCCATCATTGCCGATCGGACCCTGAACTATCATCAATCACGATGAACTGGCATTTCATCAGGGATACCCTCTACATTGAGTGCCTATTGGGACTTAAACTCAACCCAGATCTCAAGTGGAATTCGTATATATAATCCATCACTAAAGGTACTAGAAAAATGGTTGGTTACCCGTTCCGTTCCAGTATATACCTGACTCTTTATACTAATCTTTACCTTTAGAAGAGCCAGATCATGCCGAAAATAAAGTACTACTTCCATATTTCGACGTTCCGCGTTCTGGTGGGTAATGAATTATTTTCCACCCTGAAACCTCTCTGTCAACAACAGGATATGACAAGCCTTTCTCTATGGATGCTTCAAATGAAAGTGATCGGACGAACTGCATTCTTTGATTCCGCCAGTCAGAACCTTCACGGCTAGGAGCCGCCTTGCCTCTCACGTTGTAGCAAACCACCCTCATTATTCCTTTGATGAGACGTAAGTTCCACTCGAGCAGCTAGATCCTCGCTGGGTGCCCCATACTCTCGGCCCTGGGCTACAGCTAAGTTACACTTAGAAAATGACCATATAGGAAATATAATGGTAAACGCCAGACTTGAAAAGGTTAAGATTGTAAATCTTGATGATGGGAAAAATTGTCTAATGAACACCAGAGTCAAGATTTCGTCGACATGTTTTTTTATTTTTTTATTTTTTACATCAAAATCTGCGGAATTTTACTCAAAAGTTATAAGTAGCAACAAGTCATTGCAAATAATGGATTTCCATTCTGTTGGACCTTAAACTCACCGCAGACCTCAAATGGAACTCGTACCTACGATCCATCGCTAAAGATGCAGGAAAAATGATTGGTTACCTGTTCTGTTCCAGCATATACCTGGATCCTCCTCCTGTTATCTTCTACGTTTACAAGAGCCGGACCGGGCCAAAAATGGAGTACTGCTGCCATATATGGGGAGGAGTTACCCATTCTTCTCTTTCCAGTCTGCTAATCCACGCACGCTGTGGCGAACTATTTCTCATTCCCTTCGTATTCCGCTCGGTGAAATGTAAGTTCCACTCGAGCAGCAGCTTCTCACGAACCGCTACTTTATGGAACCTACTCCCAAGAGGATGCTTCCTCGATCACTACATTCTTAACCTGTTCAAGTCTAAGGTTAGCCCTTATCTTCCCAACATATCCGCTTATTCTGTAAGCCTCTACCTCGAGTGTCGTCCCGGCAACGTACATAAATTGGATTTAGCACAGACGGGCAGGATAAAGTCTTTTGAACAGGAATAGAGGTTTATCCCTTGTTTCCTGCTTAGGATTGGGTTTTCAGTTCCATCTAAAGTCTCCTCATCCTTCTCCACTCCCAGTATCCCCTTATATGTTAGTTGCATTATCGCCTTGCTTAGTGTGAATTGGTTAAATAATTGATATTAAAAAAGAATATTTCTTAAAGTATACGTCCTGGATAAGACGTTAAACTACATCCGCGTCCTGGGTAAGACGATAAACTACGTCCAGCAACAAGGCCTCTGATGAGGAGGTTTTGAGGAACGTGGAACCACCTCTTAATTGCTGGTGTTCCCAGGTCCACCCTGACCCAGGGTGGTAGCACCTGTTAGGGTCCCAGCCATGAGCAAATAGTTAACTATTACCAGCAATACTTTTTTGAAAAAATATTATTACCAGCAATACAATTTTGAAGGAAAAATATTACCAGAAACATATTTTTGACAAAAAAAAATATTACCAGCAATAAAAAATGTTGTCGGCATTAAATAACCCATTGAGGTTGATATGCCGTAAAACAAAATAAACGAAAACAAACTTAAAGTATAAGCTCGGTTAGGATGATGGATTTTACGGCATATTCTGGTTGGGGTTTTCGAAATGCGTTTTTGCATTACACGTGAGCCTTTATGTAACCATTGATCGTGTTTATACTTGAGTCTATAGGCAAATATTCGTCATGATTATGCTTGAGTCTATAAGTAAACTTTGGTTATTATTATATTTGAATCTATAGGAAAACATTGGTTATGTTTATTCTTGTGTATATAGGCAAATACTGGTCATGGTTATACTCGAGTTTATAAGTAAACATCAGTCTTGTTTATAGTCCAGTCTATGTGAACATCAGTCGAGTCTATACTTGAGGCAAATACGGGTCGTATTTATACTTGAGTTTATAAGTAAACATCAGTCTTGTTTATAGTCCAGTCTATGTGAACATCAGTCGAGTCTATACTTGAGGCAAATACTGGTCGTATTTATACTTGAGTTTATAAGTAAACATCAGGCTTGTTTATAGTCCAGTCTATGTGAACATCAGTCGAGTCTATACTTGAGGCAAATACTGGTCGTATTTATACTTGAGTTTATAAGTAAACATCAGGCTTGTTTATAGTCCAGTCTATGTGAACATCAGTCGAGTCTATACTTGAGGCAAATACTGGTCGTATTTATACTTGAGTTTATAAGTAAACATCAGTCTTGTTTATAGTCCAGTCTATGTGAACAGCCGTCGAGTCTATACTTGAGGCAAATACTGGTCGTATTTATACTTGAGTTTATAAGTAAACATCAGTGGGGTAGACTGTTTTACTTCCCCGTGACATGTCTAATGGATGTCAGTTATCACTTATCTCCTAGTAACCCCCCTCTCCAATTCTCCACCGCGTTAACCAGGTATTGAAATCACTATTTTGAGGTCCTTCCACTGGATCTAACTAAGCCTTACATCTGTGTATGAATTTCTGGGTATTATAAATCTAATGTCTTCAGCAACCATCTTTTTTTACCAGTTCTCATATACATTTAATCATCTACAAATTATATATTATTATCTAAAAGTCATATGTTTACCCTGAAAATATAAAATTATGTACAACATATCTGTAGTTGAAGGTATAAAATTACGTACAAAATATTTAGTTGTCGGCATTAAATAACTCATAGAGATTGATGTGCCGCTAAGCCAAATCCCCCAATCAATCAATTGGCGTGTGGTTTACAAATATTTAACGCGCGGTATCAGAACTACGCGACGAACAGCTTGTCCGTTATAAAGGACGCGCTAGAAGTAACTTCCAACTGTGACTGTTGATACTAACCAGCAACCGGAAATCATCAGCGTCACGTGACCCCCATCCCAACTCAAAAAAAAAAAAAAAATTCACTTATTTGTTCTTTTCTTCCTCTTCGGTCAAGTGGACGCCACTTAGAAGACTGGACTTCAAATATTCCATCCGCCGACCATAAAGCAGAAACACTTGATTTCAAGATAAAATCTCATCTTACTCTTCGATGCGGGTGTCCTATTCATGGTACCGCCCACAAACACCAAATATAAGGCAAATGAGAGGTAGAAGGCGTCCATGTATCGAAGACGAATACACTCTGGGTAAGGTCACTTCCCAGGTTTACATCGCACATGCAAACGAAGATCACTTGTATAAAGATATAACATTTTCTCATCAATAAACCCTACAAAGTATCACACGAACTCTCACATCTCAGACGAGCTAGATTCAGGCGTGCCTGTAAATGATTGTTTTTGACAATCAGTGTGGTGCCAAATGTGCCCTGATCTGCGTTGAATATTGGTATTCAATATGTCACTCTTGCTCTGATAATGTGTTGCTCTTCGCAAGCGGCTGTAGCCGTTTAAAACCTGGTCTTCTGTTGTAGGAATTTTCATTTGATCACTGTTTCCCCCGGCGAAAAAACTCCGAGGTACCATTCGAGACAGTTCTCCGAAATGCCCATCAAGTCTTTGGGAGAAAAATCAAAATTCCTCACAGAGAGCTGTAACTGAACAAAAGTTGCACGTGTGGACATCCGTAGTATGTCATCTGTTTGTAATTTAATCCAATTACAAAACTAAAACTTATCGCAGTATGAGTCACCGTCAAAAGCTCAGACAAAGACGGTACCCTGATATATGAGTGTTACTACGTCACAAAATATTTTTTTTATTAGAATATTTACTACACTTTTTAAGTCATGTCTCTTCAGGCCGTAAATGATAATGACTCTCCTCAGTTTCCATTTCTTTGTTGCCTGTGAATTGCTATGAATTCTTGGGAAAGGTATTGGAATTGTTTCCTGTTGCCTTCTTCGAGGTTTTGAATTCAGAGTAGGCCTTCTCCAAGATTCCTTTTCTTTAATATCTGTAAAATGCCACGACTTCTTGAGAAAGATATTGCAGTGTTTTTCCGTTGCCTTCTCCGTTGCTTTGAATTCAGATGGTTCGTCTTCTAGCTGTTTTTTTTATTTTTTTTTTTTATTTAATATCTGTGAACCGCCACGAGTTATTCGGAAAGATATTGGAGTTGTTTCTCGTTCCTTCAGAATTCAGAGTAATGCTTCATTGAGATCTCTTTTCTTTAATATCTGTGAATTGCCAGGACTTCTTGGGAAAAATAATGAAGTGTGTTTCCCGTTGCCCTCTTCGTGGTTTTGAATCCAGAGCACTCCTTTCTCCAAGATATCTTTTCTTTAATATCTGTGAATTGTCATGACTTCTTAGGAAAGATATTGAAGTGTTTTCCCGTTGGCTTCTCCTTTGTTTAGAATTCAGAGTAGGCCTTCTCGAAGATTCCTTTTCTTTAATATCTGTGAATTGTCATGACTTCTTAGGAAAGATATTGAAGTGTTTTCCCGTTGGCTTCTCCTTTGTTTAGAATTCAGAGTAGGCCTTCTCCAAGATTCCTTTTCTTTAATATCTGTGAATTGTCATGACTTCTTAGGAAAGATATTGAAGTGTTTTCCCGTTGGCTTCTCCTTTGTTTAGAATTCAGAGTAGGCCTTCTCCAAGATTCCTTTTCTTTAATATCTGTGAATTGTCATGACTTCTTAGGAAAGATATTGAAGTGTTTTCCCGTTGGCTTCTCCTTTGTTTAGAATTCAGAGTAGGCCTTCTCCAAGATTCCTTTTCTTTAATATCTGTGAATTGTCATGACTTCTTAGGAAAGATATTGAAGTGTTTTTTCCGTTGGCTTCTCCTTTGTTTAGAATTCAGAGTAGGCCTTCTCCAAGATTCCTTTTCTTTAATATCTGTGAATTGTCATGACTTCTTAGGAAAGATATTGAAGTGTTTTCCCGTTGGCTTCTCCTTTGTTTAGAATTCAGAGTAGGCCTTCTCCAAGATTCCTTTTCTTTAATATCTGTGAATTGTCATGACTTCTTAGGAAAGATATTGTAGTGTTTTTCCCGTTGGCTTCTCCTTTGTTTAGAATTCAGAGTAGGCCTTCTCCAAGATTCCTTTTCTTTAATATCTGTGAATTGTCATGACTTCTTAGGAAAGATATTGAAGTGTTTTCCCGTTGGCTTCTCCTTTGTTTAGAATTCAGAGTAGGCCTTCTCCAAGATTCCTTTTCTTTAATATCTGTGAATTGTCATGACTTCTTGAGACAGATTTTGCACTGGTTTCCTGTTGCCTTCTCCGTTGCTTTGAATTCAGATGGTTTGTCTACTAGTTTTCCTTTCTTTAATATCTGTGAACTGCAACGAGTTTTTAGAAAAGATATTGGAATTGTTTCTCGTTGCTTCAGAATTCAGAATAATCCTTCTTCAAGATCCCTTTTCTTCAATATCTGTGAATTGCCAGGACTTCTTGGGAAAAATAACGAAGTGGTTTCCCGTTGCTTTCTCCGTGGTTTTGAATCCAGAGCACTGCTTCTCCAAGGTTAATTTTCTTTAATATTTTTGAATTACCATTACTTCTTGAAAAAATTTTGTGCTTTCCCATTCCCGTGGTTTTGAATTCAGCGTAGTCCTTCTTCGAAATTCCTTTATTTAATATGTGCGAATTGCCATGACTTTTTGGGAAAGAAAGCGGGGTGGGGGGTCCCGTTGCCTTCTCCGTGGTTTCAAACTCAGAGTAATTTTTGAACTCACAGTAGTCTCTTTAGATTAGATTAATGAGTCCTATCTATCCTGCTATTTAACCCAGAGCTGGAGCCTGAAGAGATGAATTCATATTCTCCCAGCTGTATTTGCGCGAAAGTGAATGCAACCAAATGGGCCGGAATTTGAATTGCGTTCACTGAGTCCGCTTTCCACGTCGATAACCGTTAAGCTACATGCAATAATCGGTATAGTTATTTAATGCGTTGCAATTTAATTTTTCTATCATATTTATTTACTTTTTTTTTAATATCATCCCAAGCAAGGCAATAGCACCACAACGACACAAGAGGTTACTGAATCTGAACGTTAAAAGGAAAAAAAAATGAACGAGAGAGAAGAATAAAAGAAGAGGAATCAGGAAGACGGTAGATATCGATTGACATTGCATTAAATCTTTTGAAGATCAAAGTTGGCCGGAAAGCAAGACGCCGGAAGAGAGTTTCACAGACGAGAAGCGCGGGAGATAGAACTGATTAGCATAGCACTTACGGTTGGATCTAGCCAACTCAGCTGTAAAATAGTGAGACATTATTGGCAATCTGTCAATGTGCTTAAATTCATAAAGTTTAGGTACCAAAAGGGAGCTAAAATGGAAGAGATTTATTCACGTGATTTATTCACACATAGAAAGACCCTTTATTTATTTTTTTTTATTGATACTATGCGTGGATTTAGCAAACTGATGTATTTTCTGAACATTTTAGACGCTTATTTTGCACGGACATTCTTTCGACTTCTTTTAACTAGCACTCATTCTGAGCTGTTCACTGTATAGTTCGAGACTTCGATTGTTAATCTACAGTCCACAATGCCATCATATTGGACACACACAGACACACACACACACACACATATATATATATATATATATATATATATATATATATATATATATATATATATATATATAATATTTAGTTACTTTTCTTCTTCCATTGCCACTGAGGCTGTCAAATCCGCAAATTACATACGCATATAAATCCCGATTATATTTTTTTATGTTTTGCAGCTGTGGTTATACAATAATGCTTTGGCAAACATTTAAAGTTGAAAGAAAAGTCGTAAAAAACCATAATACTTTACACTTTAGCTGTTTTATTTTACTTGATTTTTTTTTCTATATTTTTTATACATTTTAACGAGACGAATAACCTTGACGTCAAACTTTGGCCCATTCAGTACGCTCTTCTCTTACACACACGCACGCACACACACACACACATATATATATATATGTGTGTGTGTGTGTGTGCGCGCGCGCGCGCATGTAAATAAATATCCATTTCTCCCCATCTTTCTCTTCTCGATCTCTCTCCATAATTCAATTATCTCTCTCTCTCTCTCTCTCTCTCTCTCTCTCTCTCTCTCTCTCTCTCTCTCTCTCTCTCATACTGTTTTAAGATATGAACCCTGAGACTAGAGGTGTTGACACTTGTAAGTCTTCAGATTCATAACCTCAAATTTCAATTCTCCATGCCAGGTTTTGAATTCTATTCTCTTTACCAGTGTCTTTTCAAGAAATAAAATCAAAATGGAATTGCAGGCAGAGATTAAATGTTTATTTGTTACTCGATAGGGTCATTTTTTTCTTAATGTTGATGAATCCCCCGATTAAACGTACATCTACGCTTTGTCGATCGGGTTCCTCTTGAAGGCCAAGCACTATTGCATTTTTAGAATGTACTGGCCAATAGCGGCTGATTTCGAATTTCAGTCACTTTGGATAGCAGATCGGAGTGATGACTCCGAGAGCCGAGTTCGAATTCCAGTCGAATCTATTACATTTATTTACGTATTAATAATCTTGGGAAAGGTATGAATATACTTCTTCACCCCTAGCTATGGGTAAATAACAAGACAGACTGGGTTCTATAGCCTTGGATGGTTATTGGGCAACCCCAGAAAGAAATGGCAAACTACTGCGGGGAAAAAAAATCCGCCTCGTCAGTCATATATCGAAAGATACATGATCCCCTAAGCGTGTATCATGCATGGCACATAACTGACTGACTGATATGTCTTGTTCGGCAGTCTTTTTGTTTCGTATAATGGAAGTATAATTAGCAGGACAGACTGGGTTCTATAGCCTTGGATGGTTATTGGGCAACCCCAGAAAGAAATGGCAACCTACTGCGGGAAAAATTATCTGCTTAGTCATCGAAAGATACATGATCGCCTAAGTGTGTATCACGCATGGCACATAACTGACTGACTGATATGTCTTGTTCCGCAGTCTTTTTGTTTCGTATAATGGAAGTATAATTAGCAGGACGGATTGGGTTCTACAGCCTTGGATGGCAACTGTTCTACCGCAGAAAGAAATGGCAACCTAATGCGGGAAAAATCTGCCTCGTCAGTCATGTATCGAATGATTGCCTAATCGTGTATCACGTACGGCACATAACTGACTAACTCAACCTCTTCAAGTCGAGAGGCAACCGTTATTTATCCTATACATCCTCATATCTACCTCTTTCTCCCTCCCTATAAGCCCTTAATTTAGAATCCTTCTACCATTAGTGACTCTTGGGCCTTCTATTGGTAAGAAATAGTAAATAATATACTTCTTTTAAATTCTGTGACTCATATGTTGAAAAAGATGAGTCTTTAACAAAGTACTTCCAAGCACGGCGTCACAAAATAGAAACTTATAGTCTGTTTTCTGAAACTAAGACTATAGGTTATTTTATTGAATTAGACCTATAGGCTGTTTTTTTTTTTTTGTATGTTTTTTTTGTTTTTTTTGTTTTTTGTTTTTCTTAAACTTGTAGGCTATTCCCTGGTATTAAACATATACGCTGTTTTCTGAAATAAAAATTATAGGTTATTTTTTGGAATGAGGCTATTTTTAAATTAAAATTATAGGGTATTTTTTGGAATGAGGCTATTTTTAAATTAAAATTATGGGTTAATTTTGGAATGAGGCTATTTTTAAATTAAAATTATAGGTTATTTTTTGGAATGATGATATTTTTTAAATTAAGATTATAGGTTATTTTTTGGAATGAGGCTATTCTTAAATTAAAATTATAGGTTATTTTTGAGAATGAGAATTATAGGCTATTTTCTGGAATTAAACCTATAGGCTATTTCTCTGGAATGAGACCAGTATGCTATTTTCTGGAATCAAACCAATAGGCTATTTTCTGGAATGTAATCTCTAGGTTTTACCTTTGTTTCAACCTACAGACAATTTCTGAAATAAGGCCTATAGGCAATTTTCTGAAATTAAATCTATAGGCTATTTTCTAAAATGAGAGCTATAGACTTTCTTTTATATGTTTTGTATAAAAAAATTTAATTGTAATGACAAAAACGGAAAAGTTTTAAATGGTAGTGACAAAAACGAAAAATGAAGCTTTCTGATTTATTTAGAAAATTAATGGCAGTAACAATTTTGAGCAAATGATGCAGCTCGGCTCTGCACCATTACCGTAGCTTGAGACAAATTGAGATTGAAGACAAATGTAGTCATCTGGTTAGTTTGCAGTTTCAGCAAAATAAAGAAGCTACTAAAGTTCTTCCACCGCCGCCAGCCTTCCCCACCCACCAAAGAGAACTGTGGGTGATCTTTTTCAATGTTTGCGTTCAGAAAAAGCAAGAGACCAGCACGTATTTGGGTTATTTTTTATTTATTCATTTTTTTTTTTTTTTAGCTTCCCCCACCCCACAAGCAAGGCGGGAGTGCCACTAGCACGCAAGGGGTTACAGAGAGTGGGAGCAAGAGTAAAAGAGGCGTGAAAGAGGAAAGGATGAAGAGAAGGATAAGGAATAGATCAAGGCATCTGGAGATGTCGATTGACATTGCATTTGAATAGTTGGAGATTATAGCTATCAGGGAAGCAAGTAACAGGAAGGGAGTTCCACAGTTGGGAAGTGCGAGACATGAAGCTATTGGAGTAGAAGAGACGGCTACATTTAACCGTTTCAACAGGGAAAACCAGAGGCGCGTTTAAATTCATGCAGTTTGGGAACTAGCGAAAATAGCTCGTCGGAGCAGTTACAGTGAAGGTATTTGTAGAAAAGACAGAGGGAGGCGACGGCATGTCTGTGAGAGAGCGACTGTGAAAGAGATGCCAGATCATTGCATATCTGTCTCTGGATTCCAATTTATTTAGAATAATTTGGCGCGGATTGGTTAAATCATTTTTTATGGCTTCTTACAGAACTTCGCAAGAATCTAAATTTTTTCAATGTGAATAATTACGTAAGGCAGTGTCGTATTATTCTCAACTGTAATTTTTAATTATTCCCCCCCCCCATACACACACAAAAAACAATAAAAGCCACTAGAATGCCAGGGGTCCGTTAGAGTGAAAGAAACAGGTGGTGTGGATAATGCAAGAACAAGATTTAAGGCGACAGAAGATTGCGATTATTATTTCCTTCAGATATTGGAATAATGGATCTAGAACTCGGCTTTCTGATTTCCAATTCCGAACGGTTATCTATTACACCACCCGCACATCCACGTTTCATTCTCGAGGAGAGACTCTTGCCTTTGCATAGAGGTTTGGTTATTTATGGTTCAAATACAGTCACTTGATCAATCCCCAGTGGATTACCTTTCCTACCCATTCATATCTATAGTATTATTGTTCGTATTGGATTATTTCGGAGTTAATTCATTGATAATGTGATTAAATAATGTGTAATGATGATCATCAAACTCCAGAAAATTACAAACCTCTCAAACAGAAAATATTATACCTGCTATGTTGACCTCACAGAGATGTTGTCTTCTCATGTATCAAAAATCGTCTTTTAAGACCCGACTCCGCGGAATGTCTAACCTTCTGGGTATGACGAGAAACTACAACCAGCAGAAAGCCCTCTGATCGGGAAGTATTGAGGAGCGTGGAACAACCCCTTAATTGCTGTTGTTCCCGCGTCAACCTTGACTCGAGGTGGTAACACCTGTTATGGTCCCAGCTATGGGTAAATAGTTACCCCCGGCCAAATAGGGTTTCAAAAAACTATGAAGGTATAAAAATGGATTTTTATAGTAAAAATATCAACAATACATCTTTGAAAAAAAAAACTTATTACCAGCAATACTTTTTTTTGAAAAAAAAATATTATCAGCAACACATTAACATCAATATATTTTTTAAAAAATAAATATTACCAGCAATGCATTTTTGGAAAAAAAAAATTACCATCAATACATTCGACTCTCGACAAAATCCCTCTTTACAAAAATATGTCAATGAAAACTGATCTACAAATTGATTTCTTACAAAGAATTCATATTCTATTTATACTATCGTAATAATCTTGTTGGCATTAAATAACCCATTGAAGTGTTGATATGTCGTAAAACAAAATAAAGCCTAATTAAATTATGTAATATTAGTCCCCCTCTATGCTATTGAATAGTGGTTATTTCTCCACAAAAAAATGAAGAAGAGACTAGAAGCAAGACAAATATAGGTCTACAGAAAGATTCTGGGAATACTATGGACTGAATACGTCAGTGACGCGGAAGTTTTAGAAAAAAATGGAAAGAGAGGACATTATTAATTAAAATCATAACGAAATAATTGAAATGTCTAAGGAAAGAAAACTTACGAAATTTGAAGCTAACACTTAAAGGCAGCTGTGACAGAGGAAAACAGCGCCTGACCTACCTAATGAGTTTGCGTAAGTAAATGGCAGAATAGATATTAGGTAAGATATCAGTTCACAAAAGCGTACATGTCTGGCGATCATCCCAATGCCAAAACATTTCAAACCTCAAAGGGAGTACAAGAAACCCCACCCTATTTAATCTCTTCCTAGACACTGCTCTGCGTATATATAAACACAGATGTGGAGAGATGGGCACTGATCATTTGAGAGTCCTATACCAAATCCCAAACGAAACGTCTAATTAAATACAGCGTTTCTGCTTTCTCTCTCGACACTAATGTACAGAGGACGAGGTGGGTGCTATGTCGATGACATAAGTATTCATA
This sequence comes from Acanthosepion pharaonis, assembly GCA_903632075.3. NCBI lineage: Eukaryota > Metazoa > Mollusca > Cephalopoda > Sepiida > Sepiidae > Acanthosepion > Acanthosepion pharaonis. The sequence continues at coordinate 2,187,560 of CAHIKZ030005521.1, read as the reverse complement.
GTTTGGGCAAGAATGATATTGAACAAATAATAAACATCCTCTACCAAGTATAGGAAACAA
>CAHIKZ030005521.1:2165000-2185000 GCA_903632075.3 Acanthosepion pharaonis | reverse complement strand
ATCAATCCTACTATGACATCTTCATGTTTCACAGGGTTACTTTTGTGTTGGTGGAGGGCGAGAGTGCGTGAGGCTATCTGTGTCTGTGTGTCTGTGTGTCTGTGTTTGGGCTTGTGTGTCTTTAATAAAGAAATGGATCTTAGAAGAGGGATTGAGAAAGTAAAAAAAAGATTACTGAGGTACAAAGGATAGGAAGTTGTGGAGAGTCGTGCTCGCCCACAACGTGCTGAATGATCACAATATGTAAAAGAAGAAATTGTTCCTAATGCTGGGATATTTTTATTTTATTTTATTTTATTTTTATTGTCACTTTTTATCGTTATTAACTGGACGTCTTTAAGGTAAAAGGACATAGTGATTGGTTTGTTTTTTACGGTTTATCAACCTTTTTCAGGCTATTTAAAGCTGGAACATATTTTAGATTGTAAGGAACTTTTGGAGATAATCCTGATATACTGATACACGTCCTACTATTTAGCCCATAGCTGTGGGGATAAGAGGTGGATTCATACTTTTCCTAAGGGTGGTTTTTGCACGTAGGTAAATATGAGGAACCCGACTGGATCTAGAACTCGGCTTTCTGATTTCCAATTCTGAACGGTTATCCATTACACCACCTGCACATCCATGCTTACAGCACCATGTATATTCAAGCGGTCACCCATATAGGTACATACTACGCTCAACATTGATTAACTGATCGTACGGGAACCAGTGTTGCAAGAGAGACATAGGGAAACGGTGCGTAAATTTCCTATGAAGTTCGCTTCCGCCAGAGGGGTTGAAAATATTACTAACTGGTGCCACAGAGGATTATACCAACAGGCAGTAATTCTCCCTCGGGAAGGCTCTGGGGTCATTAAATGGCGCCTGACGGGTCTCCAAAAGAGGAAGTGCCGAGGTGGCTTGAGTCATTTTTATCCGGTATTGCCGAAAAACCCACATTAAACTTCGACCTTGTTGTTGCTGATTCAATTGCGACGAGGGCGCAAGGATAAAAAGCTACCTAACAAGTTTGCGCAAATAGATAGCAGGACGTAGACTGAAATGGACAGTAAGGGACTAGTGGTTGTTTAGAGTGACAATGGAAGGGAAGTCGTGGATTGCCATGATCACCCATGACCTGAAAGCAGATAATACTTCGATGGAAGTGTTTGTGTGTGTTTTCAGTTACTAATCAACATCTGTCAGTTTTCAAGCTTTTTTTCTTTTTTCATCCCGTAGTGTGGTTCTGGAGTAATGGATAGCGGATTAGATTGAGGAATCGGAGAGCTGAGTTCGAATTCCAGTCAAATCCATTACATTCACTTATTATTTGTTAATGACCTTGGGAAAGGTATGAAACCTCTTCTTCTCTCCTCAGCTATGGGTAAATAGCAAGACAGACTGAATTCTATAGCCTTGAATGGCAACTGGCCTACCGCAGAAAAAAAAGGCAAACTACTGCGGGAAAAAATCTGCCTCGTCAGTCATGTATCGAAAGATACATGATCATCTAAGCGTGAATGTGTTTCTGCAGAAAGATGCTGAGAATACCTTTGACGGAACATGTGAGTAACGACGAATTTTTAGAGAAAGTCGAAGCAAAAAAAAGGAAAATTATTCTTGACAGTTGAAAATTCTAATACACATAATGAGAAAAGAGGGCTTGGAAAATCTTATACTCACAGGTCAAATTGAAGGCAAGAGGGCCAGAGGAAAATGGCGCATAACATAACCCTGAGTAAATGGATGACGGGGCATGTTTAGGAGAAATAACTAAAAGACAAACTTTATTAAGAGCTATGAAGGACAAGAAATTGTGGAGAGCCATGATCATCCACGTCCTGAAGGGACAGGGCACATAAAGAAGAAATCCGTTATCATTTTTTAAAAAAAAATTTTTGTTTTGCCTCAACTCTGCCAGATTAAAACCACTAGCGTGACTGAGTATCAGGCTTTATAAATATCAGAGCTGTCATGCGGAAGTGGGCAAAGAACAGGGCAAGACAGACGAGGACAAAATTCATTAGTTGGAACTTACCCTTATAAAAAGTGCCAGGTCACTTTGTTCGTTTTATCTCTCTCTCTCTCTCTCTCTAACTCTCTCTAGCTCTGTCTCTCCCTCTCTCTCTCTGTTTCTTTCTTTCTCTCCCCCGTCCGCTCTCTTCCCTTCTCTTCTCAATTTGACATCATGCGGGGGCGGGCTGTCAGGGAGAGTTCGAGCGCCTATGGTGATCTTTTCAATATAGGTAGAAGGGTGAGGCACTTTTCTGTACAAACGGCACTCCTAACGGAAGGAAGGAAAAGGTCTTCACCTTTCCACACGTTATTATCGCGAACAATTGAATGTGAGATAGCACATGCGCGCACACACAGACACACACACACACACACACACACACACATATATATATATATATATATATATATATATATATATATATGCGTGTGTGTGTTTATTATGTATGCACACTTAAGACACATATGCATATTGATAAAATAATAAATGTGCGATAAATTAAAGATACATATATCCTATATTATGTACATATACATATATATATATATATATATATATATATATATATATATATATATATATATACTTAGATGTCTACGTACATAATATAGGTATATGTATCTTTATTTTATCGCACATTTATTATTTTATCAATGCATACACACATAAATACACACAGATATATATATATATATATATGTATGTATGTATATATATATATAAATACATAACCGATAAAAATATGTGTGTGAGTGCACACATATAACACATTATATATGAATATATATATATATGCATACATATATGAATATACGTACACATATATCATCATCCGATATATATGTATGCATATATGTGTATGTGTGTGCTTGTACATATGAGTGTATGCATAGATAAAAGACATATATATTTCATGTATATTTAATTTTATTTCATGGTATATTTACCAAAATTACACAAAAATATGTTGAAATTCTAAAGTGTAAATTTATTCAACAAACTCGACATTGGCTTCAACCACGGCCTCAAGACGACTTCAGAATCTCCTGCATTTCTTCTGGTCGGTCTACTTATTTAAGCTGAATGCTGCCATAAACCTTGCCTTCTGTTCATCTTTGGTGTTATAAGGAATTTTGTTGGTCTCTCGCTCAACTGCACCCAACACATCTCGTCTTTCAGCAACCACCCACTTGATCCAGAGCCTCACCACCTACCCAAGGCACTTGATATAGGCCTCAGTGTTGAGTCTGAAGCCCGGTGGGAAGATGAATGCCGCCATCGTTAGCGTTTACTCAGATTGACACTCAAATGATCAGAAATATTCGTACTGGAGCTTCCGGTGCGAATGCTAAGCAGTACAGCATGCCGTTTCCAAATTTTTGGCTGAGTGAATTACATCAGGGTGCTCTTTTTCTCACAGACGGTGTCCAATATATATATATATATATATATATATATATATATATATATATATATATATACATCTTTTTGAACAATAAAAAATTCAAATTTTCAGACATTCTGGGTTGTATATTTATATTTTTCGTTGTATTATTTCAATTATATATATATATATATATATATATATATATATATATATATATATATATATATATATATAAATATATATATGGATTTATTTTTTATATAATGGATTTATTTTTAATCCACACTATTTATTTACTTCAAATGTTACTTTCGTGGATACTCGAGTTTGAAATAGACGCGCCCAGATTTTATTTTTTAAACAGTGTGCATTACGTCTACTTTATTAAGTTTTCTCCAGTGCACGGGAGATGTAAAACACACGTGTATCCACTAAATAGGGATTGAAGTAATGTATAGATATCTGTTTATCTCTCTCTCTCTCTCTCTCTCTCTCTCTCTCTATATATATATATATATATATATATATATATATATATATATATATATGAATAAAAAAAGGAAAACTTAAAGTCTCTAGTTCTATTTCATTTTCAAGTCAATTTTGAGAATGAAACAGAACTAGGGACTTTAATTTAATTATATAATTGAATTTGAAGTTTTTAGCTTCTGTTTTTGAAACATAGTCATTCCTGCGTAACGATGGAACCATATTTTTAAATTAGTAAATTTATAATATATGTGTTTGTGTGCGTGAGCGCACGTGTGTGTGTGTGTGTATAAATGAATATTTAAATTATTTTTAATTGAGATTGATTTATGTGTTATTTTGAATAATATGAGGATATAACCCTTTCCTCTTAATTTATTTTTTATTTTTTTTGTATTTTTGTGATCATGTATTTGTGCTTAGGATAGCAGTAATTCTTCTAGGAAATGAAGAAGAATCCGGGGCGCAGATTTATGTTTTGATAAGATTCAATAGCGCCACTTTCGAGAATTTCCCTTGTAAGTTACTTTCGTTTTCAATAAGCGTGGCATTTGATAGGTTAAAGTTGTAGCTGGATTTATTTCTCCGTATGACGAATACATTTGATAAATTGTTGTGTATAAGGCTTTGCTCTTGTATATAAATATTCATCTCAAAAAAAAAATCCTTACACCTGCCTTGATAAAGTTCGTCAGAGTTTTTCCTTTTGTCGTCATCCATATTGTCCTTTTGCAAATATACTCTATCTGAAATTTTTACACACATATATAACACACACACACACACACACACACACATATATATATATATATATATATATATATATATATATATATATATATATATATATATATTCACTTGTATGGATATGAGTTTTCAGACACAGGGTTTCACGCTATTTGCGATCGACAGACAAACATACATACATGCACGTTTACTCATTCACGTACACAGACATACATACACACACGCTCACTCATTAGAGGTCACACAACTGAATCTATTTATGCTTGTTGGTGTTTGATTATATTTGGTAGTGGAAGGGAGATTTTCGTCTGTGTCTGTTTGGGATGAAACTCCCACACACATAGACACACATGCATACAGGTGCACGCATTTTAGTTCACACACACACACACACACACACATAAACAATCCGAGAATAGGCGCGTATACCCATCCATGCGTTCAAGCATACATACATACGCAATTGTAATTTTATTTCGGTGTCGCATGGATGTGTATCAGCGCCTAATCTTGGATTGTTTATGTGTGTGTGTATGTGTGTGTGTGTGTGTGTGTGTGTTTGAACTAAAATGCGTACACCTGTATGTATGTGTGTATGTCTGTGTGTGAGAGAGTGTTATCCCAAACGGACACAGAGCAGAATTTACCCCCTCCCACCGCCAAACAAGCATAAATAGATCCATTTAAAAAATAAATAAATAAACCAGTATTCTTATGATAGCAAAAGCGTGAAACCCAAGGTCACAAACTTATATCCATACAACTGAATATGTTAGCTCTATTACTGATATTAAGCACTTTCCAATAAGTACTGCGCATATAAAATTATATACTTAGTTCATGTCATGTTAACTGAAAAACACTTGTAAAAAAAAGAATTCGTGGATTTACCATATTACAAAATTCATATAAAAATTCTCACTTGAAATTTTGAACTTTAGCGTTGCGACTCGCACGTTCCGAGATTGTACAACCGTCAATAAATTCCACACTCTTTAAAAAACCTCTTTCGGTCTACAAACAATTATTTCGTCTTCAAGTTTTAAATTTAAAGGAAAAAAATTACAGCCTGATGATGAAGATATGGATCTTCGAAAGTACTTGCTTAACTTAAAAAAATATACACAAGAAACATCTGACAACATTTTTGTAAATGAAGATCACATCATTCAATGGATTAACAGTATTTTAATGCATATATTATGTTCTACTAGCGAAGTGATTTCGCCATTAATCGCATTAATATTGCTGATTGATTATTTCTTTATATATAAAATTATATATATATATATATATAAATATATATATATATATATATATATATATATATATATATATATATATATATATATAAAGGTATATTTAAACAGTAAATTTGATTAAAAACAACTGACAAGCGTCTTTGGTATAATTAATAAGCGCACGTAGTTTATTGTAATAATTAAAAAATAAAACAAATAAAAAATTTAGATTAAATTCATAAATAAATCGTAAAACTTTTGTGCGAACTTGTTTGGATAAATAATTGCTGGCTAAATATACCTTATTCAAAATATGTCTGTACCTCAGCAACTACACACCAATTGTGTTATTACAAACCAAATCCTTGAAAACGGTTACTAGACCAGCCGAAAGTCCTCGAAACCATGGATCATTTTGACAATTCCTTTGTACACTAAATCCCAAAAAGAAATCTCTTGTTCGCACACAAGAAAAACACAACTATCTTGTCAGTCATTTCTTATGAAGCATATATTAAGGAAAGATTGCTACCTAAATACACAACTATATATATGTGATTTCGTTGCCAATAGCCGTTACACATGACGCCACGCTTGACCATTTCAAACGTCCAGCTTCCCAAAGAATGCCAGGATGCAGACAAAGGAATTCTAACTACCACACAGACACCACATCGGTTCTTTATAATGACTTGAACAAAAATAACAAAATATGAACTTCGGACGATTTATCCACAACTTCGAACATTGGAAAAAAATACAGAAAATTATCCGAAAATTGGAAAAAAATACAATAAAAGATTAAACAGACAAACCTTGTCAAACACACGCACACACACACACACACACACACATATATATATATATATATATATATATACATAATTTTGAATATATATATGTTATGAAATCACTACAGAAATTGCAATTTTGTCTCACTTCTGCTAGGGTCTTCTCAAGTAATGGCTTTGATCAGGCAATCAACACCATCACTAGATAAGACACGAGAAGCATTGAAACAAAATTGCAATTTTTGTCATGATGCTATAACATGCATATGTTATAATTTTGAATATTATTCGGTATTGAAAATAGTGTCTTTGGTTATTGTGATTTTATTCCATCTCTACCAACCCTGTACTAATGAGAAAGGTGAATATGTTTTTCTTTTTTTTTTTTTTTAGTAAGTACTTAGTAATCTCTCTAGGCGTGCATTAATTTTTGACGGGGCAAGCCGCTCGACTGAGGCCACGTGGAGAAGAGGCTGGTATTTGTTTTTCGTGTTGAATATAGTTCGAAAAACAAAAGCCTGACTCACTATAAATATCTGGTGAGAAATGAGGTGAGAATGTTCAGGTTCCTTTGTGCTAGTTTTTTTTAACATATACCACGTTTTCGGGGCACCTCGAAGCGGTGTAATCGTTAGCAAGCTTATTTCGCTAGTACAATTATGACTGAGTAGCGAGATCGATCCTCACAAGGTGCCCCTTACTTTCGGCCTTGTGCCACATCTAAGCTAATCTTGAAAAATCACTTTGGACACCTCGAGGCGGTGTCATCGTTAGCAAGCTTATTTCGCTAGAACAATTACGACTGAGTAGTGAGATCGATCCTTACTTTCGGCTTCGTGCTACATCTAAGCTACGCTTGGAAAATCACTATATACTATATTTTGGGGCACTTATGCGTGATTTAGAAACTTGTCTCGCTAGATCAATTACAATTGAGTTGTAAGTTCGATCTTTGCTCTTCGCCCTATAAATTCGGCCTTGTGCCAGATCTAAGCTACGCTTTCTAAATCACTACGTCAGTAGCTAATGGACATTTCGACGTGTCGTAATAGTCGGCTTGTCTCGTTATATCAATTACAAGTGAGTTCGATTCTCACTCGGAATTCCATACGTTCTGTTTTTGTGCCACATGTAACCTACGCTTACTCAAAATCGCCCCTTCGGCCACTTATTATTCATTTTTTTTTCTTTTGTTTCGCGACATATCATTTATTGCCGAAATTTAATTTTCTTCGGAGCATTATTATTTTATTATAAAAAAAAATGTATTGCTGGTAATATTTTTTTATTTTATTTTTCTTCCAAGAACGTAGTGCTGGTAAGTTTTTCACTATTAAAATATATTTCTGATATTTTAATAGTGAAAATTTTTATACTTTCATAGTGTTTTGATCCAAATTTGGAGGTTAACTATTTGCCTATTGCTGGGACCCTAACAGGTGCTACCACCCCAGGCCAGGGGGGGGGCACCTGGGCACAATAGCAATTAAGAGGTGACTCCACGCTCCTCAAAATCTCCCCATGAAAGACCTTGCAGCCGGATGTAGTTTATCGTCATACCCAGGACGGCCTTCAGGCACTTCGACAAGGTGTTTGAGAAAGCTTGTCTCACTAGATCAAAATTTTCTTTTAATCATTTCATCCCAAGCGAAGCAATAAAACCATTAAGTCGCAAGTGGTTGCTGAATGTTAGAGAATATGAGAAAACAATACTATTCAGGAGAAAAAAAAAAGAACAAGAATTAAGAAAACGAAAGATAATGATTGACATTGCATTTAAATTTTTGAAGATCAAATTTGACATGGAAGAAAAAACCGGAAGAGATTTCTACAATCGAGGAGTGCGTTATAAGAAACTGTTAGCATAGAACTTACGGTTGCCTCTAGCCATTTCAACTGTAAAATGATGAGACCTTACCGCCAATCTAGTACTGCACTTAAATTCATAAAGTTTAGGTACCACAGAGGAAAGTTCATCAAAACAATTCCCATGAAAATATTTAGAGTTATAGCACAGGGAAGCCACGTTACGGCGGTAGGGAAGTGACAGAAGATGAGATGCTAGGTCAGGACCAATAACATTGCCGATTCTTCTCTGGATTTTATCAATAATCTCTAATTACGTAGCGCTAAATATATACAACTACCACTAAATTGTGAGTTCGATCCTCATTGGGTACCCCATAATATCAGCCTTGTGCCATATCTAAGCTACATTTTAAAAAAATGACTATACTACTTTTTGTATTGAATGTGCACAAATCATTTTTATATCGGAATTTTCTTCATTTTTTTTCTTTTTACAAATAGCACAAAGACGTAGACAATAAAATTAGAGTTTATAAAGTCGTTCTGTCTGGTGTGTGTGTGTGTGTGTGTGTGCGCGCGCGTGTGTGTGAGTGTGCGTGTGCTGGTTGTGGATGTGGGTTGGTTAGTGTGTAGGTGTGTGTGGTTGCGTGTCTGTGTGTGCGTGCGTGCGCGCGTGCGCGAATGTTCGTGTGTTTTTTTCACGCACAGATTTCGAATTAGACATAAAAATGCTTTCATTCTCCGATTCAAAACTGAATTTTTGCCCAAATATGTTTGATTAACCAGTATTTGGGAGCCGCTGATCTGAAGGAATGTTTTAAATGTGGTGTGACTGCTAGTCTTAAACTTTTAAAAATAGATTGAGAATCGCATATATTTATTGCTATTCATCAAGTAGAAATAAGATAGCTACATATGCAAGCGGTTAGGTAGGAAGTTCCTGACAAGAAAAAGCGTATGTATACAAATTATTACTTAGGTGAATATGTAAATACATTGTAATGTAGATAGAAACAAATAGACCAAACAAATCTATACTTTCAATTCAATGTGAATTATCCATTGATGGAGATAGATAGATAGATAGATAGATAGATAGATAGATAGATAGATAGATAGATATGAACGGATATATAGATACAGAGAATAAAGGCATATAGATAGATGAATAGATATGAACTGATATATAGAGAAAGAGAAGACATGGGGATAGATAGATAGATAGATAGATAGATAGATAGATAGATAGATAGATAGATAGATAGATAGATAAAGAGAAGAAATACATAGAGAGAGATAAATAGATATGAACAGATATATAGCTAGAGAAAGATATAGAGACAGATATGAACAGATATATAGGTAAATCGAAGAACGACATAGGGGTAGATAGATAGATAGATAGATAGATAGATAGATAGATAGATAGATAGATAGATAGATAGATAAAGAGCATAAAGACATAGATAAATAGATATTAACAGATATATAGAAAGAGAAAGAGAAGAAAGATATAGGGATAGATAGATAGATAGATAGATAGATAGATAGATAGATATGAAAGAAGAAAGAAAGGATCATGTGAAATTGTCATTGAGATGCTAATTGCATTAAGATAAATTGCGTATTGATTAGTTTTTTAATATCTTTTTTCTTAATGATTCTTCATGGCGTAGGCAATCACGTCTCCTTTTCTTTCTAATATGCGAATTGTCATTATTGCTTGGGAGAGTTCGTGGAGTGTTTTCCCATGTTTTTAATTTCACAGATGTCCTCAGGTTAGTCCAGTTGCCTAGCCAACTCTAGAGTATTCAGCCTATCCTGCTATTTAGCCCACACCTTGAAGGCATGAGAGAATAGATGGACTCATTCATTTATCAAGTGCATTTCGACGTAAGTGAACGCAACAAATTGGCCCTGAATTTGAACTCGGTTCAACGATTCCATTTTCGTGCTGATAGCCGTTTCGCCTTTCGCTACAGCCAAGGATTACCGAAGTAATGACAATGTTATGATAGCGGCCAAATAACGGAAAATCTTATTAATTCAATTTTTATCGCAAACCACTAACCAGGTTTTACAGAGGGATGCTGAGGATACCGTGGTCCGGATATGTAAGCAAGGACGAAGTTTAAAAGAAAAATGGAAACAAAAAAGGAAACTTATACTTAACATCATGAAGAGACCGTTGAGGTTTCTGCGGAACATAATGAGGAAAGGAGACTTGGAAAATCTGATGCCCAAAGGATAGATAGAAGGCAAGAGAGACCGAGAAAAACAAGACATAACTTAATGAGCTTGTATAAATGGATGGCGGAACAGAGTTTAGGAGAAACAAGGAAAAGACAGATTTTATTAAGAGCTACAAAGGACAGGAAGTTGTGGATAGCCACGATCGTCTACACCCTGAGGGGACACGGCAAGGAGATTAGTTAAAAATGAATGCGGACAATCGCCATAACAAACCAATAATTAAAATTCTAAAGAATAGGGCCTGTCGCAGAATTAAACAGAAAATAGGATAATAATAATAATAATAATAAGTAGAAGTAGTAGTAGTAGAAGAAGAAGAAGTATTAGTAGTAGTAGAAGTATTAGTAGAAGAAGATGTAGCAGTAGAAGTAGCATTACTAGTAGAAGTAGTAGTAGAAGTAGTAGTAGTAGTAGCAGTAGTAGAAGTAGTAGTAGTAGTAATATAAGAATTAGTAGTACTTCTAGTAGTAGTACTTCTAGTAGTAATGGTTGTATTAGTAGAAGTAGTAGTATTAGTAGAAGAGGAAGTAGTATAAGTAGTAGTATAAGTAGTAGTAACAGAAGAAGTAGTTGTAGTAAAAGTAGTAGTAATAGAAAAAGAAGTAGTAGTAAAAGTAGTAGTGATAGAAGAAGAAGAAAAGTAATAGTAGTAGTAGTAGTAGAAGAGGAAGAAGAATAGAATAGTAGAAGAAGTTGTAATAGTATTAGTAGAAGCGGAAGAAGTAGTAGTAGTAGTAGTATTAGAAGAAGAACAAAAAGAACCAAAACAACAACGCTTTGTTTAAGTCAATAGACAGAAATTGCAATTTTTAGTGTCAGAATTCTGTCAGAACGAGCAATAGAAATGTTATCGAGAGACCTAGATTTGTGCTTCAGAGGTTACACAAAAGGATTCGATAAAGTGCATCACAAAGAACTGGAAATGTTAGAAAAGCTTGATCTCCACGGAAAGGATGTACGAACAGTAAGTAATCTGTATTGGGGACAAACTGTTTAGCTGCGTGTGAACAACGAACGACTTCAACGAGTACACCAAATCAAAAAGAGGTGGATGTGTTAAACTTTACAACGAAATAATACTGCCAGGATTTGTAATCGGTAGACGTAACCTAAAGAACGTACGCTAAGCGGATGACAACGCTCTGTTAAGAGATCCAGGAGACAGCCCGTATGAAAACTTAGATTATTAGTCAAGAAAAACTAGCAGAACATTTATGTGTGTTTGTGTGTGCCAATGGGCTCGCATTGTGGTGAATGCGTGCGTTCCTATTTATTTTAAATATATAAGATCTCAGTCAGTCGTCTGCTCAAGCTTAGCGGGAGAGCACAGTGAGACAATTAATAGAAGAAGGTTCGAACTCACATGCAGTGGCGCGTGGGACTAATGTGGCAAACATTAGCCTACACCAGGCGGCCAACCGATTCTTTTTTACTTGCTTGACGGCATCGTTTCTCATTTTATCTTCGCTAAAGTTTTCTTTCCCTTTCCTTTTTTTTCTCTCTTTTTTTTTTTTAATTTTAAATGACAGCAAATTATAATAGAATCATTTTAATGAAATAGAAAACAAAATAAAAATATTTCAGCGATTCAACGACCGGAATTGACTTATTTTGTCAGTCCAGTACTTTCTCCCCAACCAGCACCTTTCCCATTGCATTTATAGAGGAATCGTTAGGGTCAAACTCTGATTTCCGGGGCGTCTTAAAAGATAAAGTGACAATGAAAATGACCAATTTCAAACCAATTTCTAAACGTAGAGGATAGCATGAGGAGTCAGCTACTTACTGGAGAGGTACAGAGAACCATCCATTTTTCCTGCATTTTTAACAATGGAACGTCTTCTTCTCATTCTTGTTCTTTCTGTGTTTCACCGGCAGAGATAATTCTACAATCCAACTTCTTTCATTTTTTTTTTTTTTTTGTTTCTCGAGATGTTACTACTTTGGTCTGTGTTCTAGCTTGGATGCTGTGGCCATTCTAATTATTGAAATCCCAAAATATTTAATAATTCCCGCTTTTATAGCTAGGGCACTGGCTTGCGGCGATAACCTTTGTCTGCATAGTCGAATCCAAGTCGGTTGCACAGTTCCCAGTGAATGACTACTCCCACCTATCTTGCCTTCTTTTCTCTTCTTGTTTAATTAGATGAAGAAAGTTCTCATTTATTCAACGTTCTTTCACGCAAGCATTTTTCACAGTGTTCTCTAGTTTTTCTATTTCTTTCTTTCTTTCTTTCTTTCTTTCTTTCTTTCTTTCACCCTCTGATTTTATTTTCCACCTCAGAGTTTTAATATGTTGTTTCTTCCTTTGTTCTTTCTTTTATTCCTGTATACTTTCATTCTTTCGATCTTTTTCTTTCTTTCTTTCTTTCTTTCTTTCTTTCAGTTTTATTACTATTCTTTTTCTTTCTTTCTTTTTCTCTGACGGAATTTCCTCAAGGACACATGGCCCAGTGGATAAAGACGTCGGTTAGATCCAGTGACTAGACCTAAAAAGTTGTGAGTTCAATACCGGGTCACAGCAGTGGTGAACCAAAACTCGGAGAGTTCAGTTAAAGGGAAATAACCGAGACATCTGGAATAGGCATGACACGTGAAACTTGAACAATCTACCCCGGTGGATGAAATAATGGGTTCGGTTCGAAATTCCAATCAACTGAAGAAGGCCGGAGCGTACAACGGCCGGAGAGTACAACGGCCGAAACGTCGTTAATATGGCAATGAAGATGCGGATAACAGTCCAAATAATGTAAATAATACAAGTAATCTTCAAAGATACCTTACAATCTCCTGAGACTGCCATGTCTATATAAAAGCACATTCTGTTTTTGTGGTCTTTGATCATAATGTTTGGGCGATTAATTTTGATTGTTGTGTCTGGGTGTATTGTAAAGTCCAATAAAATTAAGTCCAATAAAATTGTTACAAATCCTATCTCTGTAACTGGGTGATGTTCATATCAGTTTCCTTCCCGTAAAAGTTGCAGATTTTCCAGTGCAGCCATTGGCCTACTCTATCATTCTCTATCATATATTATTTATATTCAGCTAGTGCTACCACTGTGCAACCTGATACAAGATAGTTATTTCTGGATATTTATCACAGAGTCTGCATTTGGGGTCAATACAACTTTTTTCAGTATGTGTGCTTGGTAATTTCTAGTTAGCAATCATTGGTCCTGTGCAGCAAGAATAAAACCTTCGATTTCATCTTTTAACCTTGTACTACGTAACCACTGATGGGTACCGGGCATGTCTGCACCAGCATGTTTGGTACGGGCAGAGTATTGACCATGAAGAGGCTTATCTTGCCATCTCTTCTGCATTCGGCTCATTGGATTTGCTTTTGTTTTCTTTTTAAGGTTCTTTGACGCCGCAGTTGGTGTATTATGGTTTATTTATACTGCTTCACCCACACTTGAAATTCCCTTTTGAATTTGTTGGCTTCCTTTCTTGCTGAATAAAGTTTCTTCATTCATATTCTTTGACTCAGATCATCATCCAATCTTCTGTAATTTCTAAGTATCTTTGAAGATTGATTGTTGTTTTGTAAAACAGTTCTGGACACTTACAGACAATCAACATCAGCCTTGAGATGATGCATGCGCTGACAAGTGGGAAGCTTTCTTGTTTTGACATCCATTCGCTTAATGGTTCAATTAAGGATGTTGAAACTGTATTGCACCCCAGGGTCAGAGAGAGTGTTTATGGTTAATATTCTCTTTTGGGAATTCCGTCTATCAATCACAAGACTTGGGTCAACCCGTGGTATGGTTTTCAGGTACTTTCCAAAGATGTCGCACGCTGGGATCGACCATTCCAGTCCGATAACATCAGAAAGTCTCCTGATAAATCGACCATGGCGAGATTCGAACCTGGGTCTCATTGTCAAAATGCGAACGTTCTAACCACTCCGCCACATGCCCATATTAACTCTGCATTACTTAACTACTGATAGGTACAGAATTCGCCAACATCGGCTTATTTTTTACGGGCTGAGTGTTGAGCATAAAGAGGCTTACCTTGCCATTATTGTTTTTACTTTCCTTTTTAAGTTCTTCATCGCTGCAGTTGATGCATTAAGGTTTATTTGCACGTCTTCACCCACTTGAAATTCCCTTTTGAATTTGAATGGCTTCCTTTATTACTGAATAAAGTTTCTTTATTATTATTATTATTATTATTATTATTATTATCATCATCATCAGGTGGTATTATCTTGACAGAGAGAAATTTTAAGTGCCTAATTACCAAGTCCCCTCCGAGGTATATAAGTAAAAAGCGGACTGTAGGAAAGTTATCTATGCACATTTGGGACGTTTCCTTTAGATGGGGAGGGTTTGGGAGATGATATGTGCAATTCCGCACAAAGTAATCATTTTTTTTAGCTCTGAGACGCTGATGTTTCCAGGAATTTTACTCACAAGATTTTCGGTACAGTTCCTTATCATACCCAACGCCGCTATCATAACATGAACAATCGTAGTTTTAAATTTCTTCTTCTTCTTCTTCTTCTTATTATTATTATTATTATTATTATTATTATTATTATCAAATGGTTATCATTATTTTTTCTAACATTTAACACATTTTTTCAATTTCTCTTTTTCTTTTGCCCTTGTCCAATTCCTGTCCTTGATACATTTTTAAACATACTCTTTTCTCTCTCCTTTCTCCAAGATATTTAGCTCCCTATTTTATCTCCACTTAATTCTTTCCGCCAGCCACCACCACCAACACCGCAATGCCTTACGTTCAGTTCTGAAAAGTCTACGGGTTCATTTCAGATTGGATGCTTCTAAAACTCCCCTGCCTAAATTTGCTTTCAAAGCATAACAAATGAAAAAATATTGTCGTCTTAATCTCCGTTTTGGAGGTTTTATTTTATTTTATTCCATTTCATTTTTTCCACTTTTTTTTAAAATAACCTTTCGTCACTTCGTCTCACGTCGACTCACTTTTTGTTTTTTTTTGTTTGTTTTTTTTTTTTTTGTCTTTCTGCCGCTTTTTCTTTTTGCTACTTTTTTCTTTTGCCGTTTTTTCTTTTTTGTTTCTCTCTCTTCTTTCGTTTTTCTTTTATTTTTCTTCTGTCTTTTTACTTCCATTCTTTTTCTTCTTTCTTTTACCTTTCTTTTTCCTCCCTCTTGTTTCTTTCTTTTTTCCTTTCCTTTAATTCATTCTTTTTGTTTTCCTCTTCTTTTTATTTCTTTTCTTATAATCATTCTTTATCTTATTAATATTTCTTCTTCTTCTTCTTCTACTACTACTACTACTACTACTACTTATTATTATTACTATTATTATTATTATTATTAACATATTTTACATCGATAAAGCCCTTCGTAAGGTGTGGGCTGTACTCGTGAAAACAATTTTTGTATTTCTTTAAGGCATCGGTTACCAGAAATCCCTTCAATGATTCTGTTGGAATATTTTCCGATCAATCTGAGAGCTCCAACTACAACAGGAATTTTTTTGTATATCTTTAAGGCATGGACTACCAAGAATCCCCTCAATGAGTCTATTGGAATCTTTTCCAACCAATCCGTGGGCTCCAACTACAACAGGAATTGTTGATGTTCCCATGTGCCACATTTTTGAGATTTCGATTTCAAGGTCATTGTATTTTGATAGCTTTTTGAAGATCTTCAAAGATACATTGCAGTCTGCAGGGACTGACATATCAATAAGGTGCCATTTTCTTTTGTTTGCGGTCTCTAATAACAATGTCTTGGCGGCTAGCTTTGAATGTTCTGTCTGTGTGTATTGCATAATCCCATAGAACTGTAACAGGTCCTATTTCCATAACCGGGTCTGGATGATGTTCATACCAATTTCTTTCAGTTTCCTTCCCGTAGAAGTTGCAGTCTTTATTATTATTATTATTATTATTTTCTTTGATTTCTGGCGTTTACATTTCTTTCCGGGTCCCTTGGGGACCTAAGGTTAGAAATGGCGTCATGACACTTTCCACTGACAAAAAAAAAAAAAAAAAAACATAAATAAAGCCCTTCGTAAGGTGTGGGCTGTACTTGTCAGAACAATTTTTTGTATCTCCTTGAGGCATGGGCTTCCAGGAATCCCTTCAATTACTCTACTGGAATCTTTTCCAACCAGTCCTAGGGCTCCAACTACAACAGGGATTGTTGATGTTCCCATATGCCACATTTTCGAGATTTCTATTTCAAGGTCCTTGTACTTTGACAACTTTTTGAATATCTTCAAAGATACATTGCAGTCAGCAGGGACTGCCATATCAATAAGGAGGCACCGTTTTTGTTTGTGGTCTTTAATAGCAATAACTGGCCGGTTGGCCTTGATTGTTCTGTCAGTGTGTATTGTGTAATCCCATAGAATTGTAACAGGTCCTATCTCCGTTTATTATTATTATTATTATTATTACACAATGTCGAAAAATTGTTGAACATTATCAAACACTGTCTTTTCTTTTTCATTTCGCGCTCTTCTCTTGGCTTTTGAAAAATATTGAAAGAGTTACGTCAGCCATTTTTTATCATCATCATCATCATTATTATTAAGTTTTAACAAGTTTTAACACGCAGAAATAACTGGTTGTTTTCACTGGATATCAAGTGACAACAAATCTAAATTCATGGGACGAAGAGTTATCATTATTTACATTATTTACATATTTCATTTTTGTTGTTATTATCATAACGTTTCGGCCGTTGTTCCCTCCGGCATTCATCAGGAGCCTGTTGATTTGATTAACTTTCACGGAATTTCAAACTGAATTTTTTATTCAACATATGGCTGTAGACTGTCTCGTTCCGCTGACCAAATTTAAAATATCTCGTCTAATTCATATTTAGTATTGTTCAATTATTGCTTACCAGTATTCAAATTTAACTGATTTTAGCAAATATTTTAAACATGTTTTGAACGTAGTTTTATGCCTTCAGTTACAGGTCAAACGTATTGTTGGTCCTTTTTCTACAAAATATATTATTGGTAATTTTTTTATTTAAAAATGTATTGCTGGTCATTTTACTATAAATAAGTATTGTTGGTTGGTTGATTGATTTTGTTTAGCGACACATCAACTTCTATGGGTTATTTAATACTGAAATCTAGATATTTTGAACGCAATTGAATGTCTTGTTGCATATGTATTGTTGGTAATTTTTTATTTAAAAAGGTATTGCTGGTATTTTTACTATACAAATCTATTTTTATACTTTCATAGTGTTTTGTTTTTGTTTGGGGGGGTCACTATTTGCCCATAGCTGGGATCCTATCAAGTGCTACCCCTCCAAGTCAAAGTGGGCCTGGGAACAACAGCAATTAACAGGTGGTTCCATGCTCCTCCATATCTCCAATTTCTCGATCAGATGCCTTGCTGCCGGATGTAGTTTATCGTCACACCCAGGACTATTACTAATTTTTCCAAGATTGTTACAAATATTCTAATAATGATAGAAAAATGCATGTTGTTTTTTTTTTAATCATGTCACCCCAAGCAAGGTGATAATGTCACTCATCGTCATCATCCGTCGACCTTCCTATGGATGATCGGAACTCCATTAACAATCCCTTTCCACACTGCTCGGTCCTACATTGCTGTCCCTAGATTCCCAATGTCCAACCCTGCGTCCCGAGCAATGGTGTCTGGAAAAGTCGACTTTTGTGAGAAGACACCCCCAGAAGGATTCTATAGAAGTAAGGATGAGACGACCTCCCCATCCGCTCGATGGAAGAGCCCGGCGAAATGCAATCGCTTTTGTTTGAGCTTAAGAGACTGGTCTCAGTTCTCTGTAAATTGTGTGAAGAGTTACATGGAATCTCCAACTGATGTTCTTCATTTTTATAAGCAGATTCGTATATGTTCCATCCAGT
Organism: Acanthosepion pharaonis; assembly: GCA_903632075.3. Classification (NCBI taxonomy): domain Eukaryota; kingdom Metazoa; phylum Mollusca; class Cephalopoda; order Sepiida; family Sepiidae; genus Acanthosepion; species Acanthosepion pharaonis. Next base: position 2,166,425 of record CAHIKZ030005521.1, on the reverse strand, counting down.
CGTCTTTCAAGACGAACAAATAATGTCCAAATTTCTGATTCATACAGTAGAACTGGTTCAATCAATTTTGAAATTTTTGAACTTTGAAGAAGGCCAAAATTTGTGAAGTTTGTTACGCGCAACCAAGAGCTTTTTGGTAATCTATTATGTGAGATCCAAGATATTTCAAGCCCTGAACTCTTTTCATGGATGATCAAGTGACTTCCTCTCGGATGGTTCAGGGGAGGTTGTGATATATTCTGTCTTACTCACCTTGCAATAGAGACCTACCTGGTTCGCTGCTTGCTCGAGTGATTACAGCAAGGATTCTGCATCTTTGATACATTGAAAAATTAATGCAAGATCCTTGGCAAATTCAAGGCTAGTCAGGTATTTTGGAGGGTACCGACTACTTTGGCGAGGTTTCAAAAGGAGTCTTTGTTTTCAGATTTCCACTTCATGAACCCTATATTTTTTAAAGATTTTCAGTTATTATTATTATTGGCGTTTGTCTTACTCTTTTTCATGCTTAATTTCTTGATATTCTTCTTTCTAATTGAATCCATTAAAACCAAATATCCTAAAAAATGGGACGGTGGTCATTAATGGACAGAAACCTATATTTAATACCAGATTTTATGGTGAACATTCAACGCTCAATTTTCCTTGTACTGTATTCTTCATATCTTTTTTCTTTCACTTTCATTTTATTTTTTCTCTTTTCATTATAGTCATTACTAGCAGCATGGCCCGGCGTTGCCCGTGCTTGATTCAAAAATCGTACGACTCATACAGCAATCGCTATCACTTGACTTAAAATATTTTTGCCCTTCCTTGCCTTTAAAGGAGTGTCCTTTGCCGTGCTGATGTTGCTACATGCCTTATTTCTTGCCTATCTCACACTGCGAATTTTTTCTAAGCTCCATACTAAACATTAAATCTGTTACGAAAAAAGAACTAAATAAAATGAACACAAAACGATCAGCTTTAAAAAAAAAAAGGACTCGTAACTGGAAAAACCGAATGAAAAAAGAATGTTAACAACAAATACTTTTCACCCAATTCTGCGGAATCAGAATCAACGTTGAGTTTAAGCAAGCGAATGAGCCAATTGGAGTAAAGTGCCATGCAGATTTAAAATTTTCCCATTTGTGACGAATGTAGCTATCGATTTTTTTTACATGCTAGCATGCTAGTTAACATTCGTGTCAGTCAGCTGTGGGCTCTCACGCTGGCCAATAGAATCTTCCTCCCTATTCGTGGCAGCCAGCTATTGGCTCTCACTCTGGCCAGTAGAAAATGACCGCAAACTACATGAAAACTGCCGTAGAAGCATGAAAAAATCGATTATTTTCACTATCGATGGGAGTTGGGAAATGCAATGTCCGTCTTCGCCTTCCCGCTAACTTGGAGCATGTGCATGTAAATTTTGGTGCAAATCCGTCG
>CAHIKZ030005521.1:2145000-2160000 GCA_903632075.3 Acanthosepion pharaonis | reverse complement strand
ATGACAACCTCATACTTAAAAAACAAATAATTTCACCCTGAGCAAGGCGATAATGCTACTAAGACGCAAAGCGTTGCTGAGAGTAAAACAAAAAGAGAAAACGTTAGTTAGGCGAAAAGACAATAAAAGAACAAGATACAGAAAGAGAGAAAATGTTGAATTTAAATTTTTGAAGATCCTAGTTGTCAGGAAAGCAAGAAGCCAGAAGAGTGCCCCCACAGGTAATAAGTGTATAAAAAGACACTGTTAGAATAGAACCTACGGTTACATTTCAACAGTAAAATGATGGGACCTAATTGGCAATCTAGTATTACGGTTAAATTCCTGAGGTTGAGGTACCAAGGAGAAAAGCTCATTAAAACATCTACCTTTAAAATATTTATAAAACAAAAAACAGAGGGAAGATACGTTGCGGGGGTGGGAAAGTGATGCAAGTCAAGATGCTAGGTTAGAGACAATAATATTACAGATCCTTCTTTGGATTTTTTTCAAGAATCTCCAGACATAGAGCACCAGATCAGATGTGGCAGTAGAATTCAATGCACGGACAAACTGTAGATTTTTAAGTCCGCAAGAAAGATTTTGACAGGAAAACCTTTTTAAAACGACACAGGAAACCAATTTTCCTATCAGCAGACCTAGCAATTGATTCAACATCATCACTCCACTTCATGTCAGTCGAAAACGTGATACTGGGAAAGGCTTTCCTGGTGATTAGCATCAGCCATACTGGTTGAAGGGTAAAAAAGGTTATCTAAGATGAGTAAAAGATATCAGTTTTGTTGTTTTGTTTTTTGTTCTTTTTTTGTTTTGTTTTGTTTGTTTTGTTTTTGTGTGTGTGTTTGTTTTTAATCATTTCACCCCAAGCAAGGCGATAATTCCACGAGGATGCGGGGGGGGGTTACAGGGAGTAAAAGAGAATGAGAAGACTTTAATGAGGAGAAATAAGAAAAAAAAATAAGTACAGGATTCGGGAAGACAGAATATGGCGATTGACGTTGAATTTCTATTTTTGAAAATTCTAGGTGGCAGGAGAGCATGAAATGGGAAAGGAGATCCACAGGCAATAAGTGCGAGAAAAGAAAATGATAGAATACAACCTACAACTGCAGCTACCTACTTCAACCGTAAAAACTGACACCTTGCTGCCAATCTAGTAGCATGCTTAAAGTCATGCAGTCGGGGCAGAAAGGAGGAAAGCTCATCTGAATAATTGCCATGAAAATATTTGTAGAAATAACAAAGGGAAGCCACGTCACGTCGGTGAGAAATTGATTGAAGTCGAGATGCCAGGTCAGGATCGATTATATTGCAGACCCTTTTTAGAGTTTCGTTTTGGTGGTGCCGAAATTTACAAACCATTACTTTAAATTTACTTTAAAATTTACAAACTGAATGAACGTCATTTTTGAGGGCAGCTGCCATTTTTTACTTTATCGGATTTTCTACTATGACTGGTGTAAGGAACGTAGTAGGAATCGAACTCACTATACGGAAAATGGACGGCAAGTCTAGCAAGCTAACTATTGTACCGTTTGTGTGTATGTATCGTGGGAATGTCTCGTGTGTAGATGCGCATGGGTATATGTGCGTGTGTGTGCATATGTGTCGTGTGTGTGTGTTGTGTGTATCGTGTGTATCGTGTTTGTGCGCGCATCTGTGTGTATGTGGGTCATATGTGTGTGTGTTTGTGTCTGTCGTATATATGTGTCGTTGGTGTGTACGTGTGTGTGAGTGTGTCCTGTTATATGGATTGCAAACTGGATGGAACTGATTAACTTGGTACGGTGAATGTATGTGTCTATTCTGCTGTACATATTTAATATATATATATATATATATGTGTGTGTGTGTGTGTGTGTGTGTGTGGACATTGAAGTCATATTTACATACGCTCTATCCTTTATATTGAGCACTTTAACACATTATAGCATGACTTAAAACTATATATATATATATATATATATATATATATATATATATATATTATATATTTAAATAAGTTTTTCGTGGTACAGAATTTAATAATAGATAGGAAAAGACAATATTTATAAGGCATTTTTAAAAGCTAAAATAAAAACAACCGGTTTCGTCCCAGGACTTATCAAGTTTATTTATTCTGGGAATTTAAAAAAGCGTGTAAATTAATTTTAATTAACGAATGTAATCGAACGGGGAAAAAAATATTTCAAGAAACTAGAGTCAATAATATTCAGACCCAGCAAGCATTCCTCTGCTTACAAAGGAAGGCTCACGGGATCTGATATACAAGGACTCTAGGACCTTGAGATGAAATGAAATATATATATATATATATATATATATATATATATATATATATATATATATATATATATATATTGTCTATTTGGGCAGCAACCCCACTTTTATACAAGTTTCATTAAAACGACTCTCAAGGTATTGCAATTAAGTTCTCCATTTGATTTTTCTTGTGTTCTTATAATTTTTCATCTTTTTTGGGACATAAATTATGTAGAAATTTCCTGAATGATCAGTATGTCCAAACGTTTTCGGTTATACTTTTAGCCATTATCAAGGATGATTTTGCTTTCACTTTTAACTGAATGCATGGATTGTCATATGTATGTATCTAAAGTTATAGGAATATTTTATTTTCAAACACGGTCAGCACATTGTGACGGTGTTCATAACTGATGTTTTTGAGTAATGGCTTTTTCTATTTTTTTATTAATAATGCTTCTATTATTTTTAGCCTTTTCTTTATATGTGAATGGGGCTATCTGGATTATCAACTAGTATGCTGCGGATGGAGTTTGGTAGTTTTCCATGTGCATTTAAATGAGATTTAATTGTGTTATGATCTGAGATATGCATTTTTATAAATGTCCTTATTCTGTAGCAATCGTTGCCAACCGTCTCTCGTCGTCTCATCCGAAGGTTGGGCCTCTAATTTGCCCCATGCCAGACTAAGCATGACGGGGATCAATAATCAGAAAAGTTATCTCGAGAACTAAGCTCATGCCTGTGCCTCTAACTGTGTTCGTTTCGCGTGTGATTACCGCTGTAATGGTTTCGATTCTGATCGGGAGCTTCACACCTGATGGCTTTAAGTTGCGCGTGGTAATTACCCATGTAAATATTTCAGGTAATTACTTACGTAAATCTTGTTTATATAGAAACAATTGTAACCCTCCAAGGAATACTGTTCGCATAAATATATGCAATGTACACGAATTTGATTGATGGGTCTTTGTATGAATAAACAGGTGTTTGTGAATATATTGTCTACAACACATAAAACAAAATTATCTTTGAATAATAGGCAAACAATTACATTGTCAAAGCATGCACAATGATGAATACATCCATTGTAGGTAGATATGAACAAACTGAATTGGCGACAAATATACAGGATTTATCAAAAATACTTTTACAATCTCCGGAGGCGGGTTCCTCATATCCGAACAAGGACAAACGTTCATATAAACATATATCCACATTTGAGTTGTTAAGTTCAAAAAAAGTTTATGGTATATGGCACTGTGTTGCCATGTGGACTAGGTCCCTCGTGTACATTTGTGGCTGGTCTGTCTTCAACGTTTAATTTCTGTAGTAGTGAGTTAACAGAGGTGTAACAATGGCAGGATATTCATATCGTGTGAAGGCAGATATGATTTTTACATACGGTCGCGCGAATGGTAATTGACGCAAGGCTGCACGGCTGTTTCCAGACCGAATGCAGCCGAGTCATCCAACCTTTGCTTCTGTTTATTGTCGCGTTACTGGCTCAGGATCCATAGCACCACAAACTTTGGATCGAGAAAGACCGAGATCCGCTGGTACGCCTGATCACGAAGAACACATTCTACAGGCTGTCGGGGACGATCCAGGTATTAGCACATGTCAAGTGGATCTAGCATGTCGTACATCTCATAGTACAGCATAGATGGTAATTCAAAAGTAGCTCTTGTTATTTATAGTAAAATTTATTATTTATTTCTATTAATTTCATACACACACATACACACGTATGTATACACACGTATGTACACACACACACATATATATATATATATATATATATATATATATATATATATATATACATGGAGTTTCGGTGAAGTAACTGATAGCTGCTCGAATTGAGGAAGTTTGGTATGTGTTATGGTCCAGGTTAGGACCAAGGAAGAACAAGGAAGAACAACACGAACACAAGACTAGAAATAACGAAGGTATATTACACGAAATGATAATACAAGATGTGGAAGGTGTTAGTATGACTGTCAATCTGGTTTGGAGTGAACTACTATCGACTCGATTCGATTCGGTATCTAGCCACCCACACGAGGGTTGCATGTGGCACAAGGCCGAGTTTAACGTGGGTTTCCCGAGCCCGTAGGCTCGGCCAAAAAATGCCCGTAAAACCCGTATAAATGGGATCGGGCTGGTCAACCTCCCCGAACGAGACTCTGCCCTTCGGCGTAGCCTCGTCCGAGTCCCTCTCTTCTCAGAGGCAGAGAGTTCGACGTCAAGCCGAGAAGCTCGGCTCGATTCGGTATCTAGCCACACACCCACGAGGGTTGCATATGGCACAAAGCCGAGTTTAACGTGGGTTTCCCGATCCCGTAGGCTCGGCCAAAAAATGCCCGTAGAAACTGTAAAAACAGAATCGGGTTGGTCAACCTCCCCGAACGAGACTCTGCTCTTCGGCGGAGCCTCGTCCGGGTTCCTCTCTGCTCAGAGGCAGAGAGTTCGACCGTCAAGTCGAGAAGCTCGGCTTGATTTGTCGTAGTATACTTAGTGTTAGGAAGAGTTCATTTTGTAGTTATAGGTAAGGACCCATGACAGTATGTCAACTGGTCTTTCTTCGCAGACCTTGTCACACTACTATGTGCTACTTCTCTGTTTTCGCATCTTCTAAAACTTACGGTTGGTTCTACTCAAACTTCACCGCTATAATTAAATCATATGTACGAGTAGTCTGCTGTTTGGTTCTATATATATTAGATTTAAGAAACAGCAGACATTTTTTATATATATATATATATATATATATATATATATATATATATATATATATATAGTGCTCAATATTAAAATATTAAAAGAATATTTAAAATAGAGCATTATTAATATCATATAAAAAAAGATTGCTTAACTTTAAATATCAATTCTTTGTTGTTTTACCCGACTTCGAAGTATCTTGGTAATGTTTTATTGGTAATATATTAAGATATATATTTACTTTGTTACTTTAATAATAATATAACATAATAAATCAAATAAAATATTGCAATTTAATTAATAATACAAATTAAAAATTTACAATTTAAGTAGTAATATAACATAACAAAACAACTTCAGTATAAACCATTTAAAAAAGTTAAAATTTCGAAGAAAAATTTCATTTTGATGAAAAGTTTACAACTGAAAGAAAAATCTACAACTGAAAAACGAAGACAATATATATATATATATATATATATATATATATATATATATATATATATATATATATTTTCCCCCCCGACTTCAAGTTTCTTGGTAATGTTCATTCTTCAAGGGGTTCTGTTTTTTTAAATATTTCTAATTTTTTCAAATTATCCCTTCTTTTTTTTTTGTATACGTGGGCATTCATGAATTTAACGTTTCCTTTACACGTGCATTCATATATATATATATATATATATATATATATATATATATATATATATATATATATATATATTAATGAATATACATAATATCCAACGTCAATTAGCACGACTTAGAGTAGAGTTTCATGCAGTCTTGCAATCTTCAGGTGCTGAGTATGTTCTGACTGTTACAAACGTCACGTTCTCTTTCTGTTGATTCAAAATTGTGTTTTAGGACTGTTTTATTTAATTATTGTTGCCTAAAATTTTATAATTAATTATTTATAATTTATATCATTCAGTTTCATAAGCTCGAAAATAATTATACCTCTGTTACATGACATTGAGCACAGTATTTATAACGCCTGTGGAAGTAATATATTTATACGTACATGCAAGTATATGTGCATATATGTATATTTTTTCATACCCGTACACACATATATATATATATATATATATATATATATATATATATATATATATATATATATATATATATATATATATATGGAGAAAAAGAGTGTGAGGGAGAGAGACAGACAGACAGAGATTATGGGTGATATGAAAAATAATAGAAAAAAAGAACTTTAAGCAATCAGCAAAAGAACAATGAAATTGATTTCAAAATGTTACAAGTAGCTATTAAGATGGTCATAAACGAGAAAAGTAGTTTGACTAATAAGAAAATATTTGCAAAAGTCACTGTTGCGTATGTAGGCGGTAATAAATAGTGCACAATATTAAGACAATATTAAAAACAGCCAAAGAACCACTTTTAAGTTCTACTCTATTGACCCCTTATTAACATATATTTTTCTGTTATCAACATACCGATTAGGACTCGTTTTATGACTTCCTTCATGATAACCGCTTGGAATTATAATTTTAATCAGTTTATCTATAAATGTGCCACTGAAGCCTTTTTTTTTAACGCATTTCACCCTAAGCAAGGCGAGAGTGCCACAAGCAGGCAAGGGGTTACAGAGAGTGGGAGAAAGAGTAAAAAGGTGTGAGAGTGTAAAAGATGAAGAGAAGAACGGGGAATAGATCAAGGCATCTGGAGATGTTGATTGACATTACATTTGAATAGTTGAAGATTATAGCTATCAGGGAAACGTGTAATAGGAAGGGCATTCGACAGACGAGAGGTGCTAGACATGAAGCTATTGGAGTAGAAGAGACGGCTACATTTAACAGTTTTGACGGTGAAAGGGTTGGACGAGATGCCAGCCTAGTAGCACGTTTAAATTCATGCAGTCTGGGAACTAGCAAAAGTAGCTCGTCGGAGCAGTTACCGTGAAAGTATTTGCAGAAAAGACGGAGGAAGGCGACGAAGAAGGACCCAGACGACATGCGTTTAACGGATGTCAGAATTCGTTGAAAAATACACCCCTACCAATCCCTAAACTTAAACTCTTTTTCGAACGTAATTCATAATTGATACAACAATAGTTAAGAAAAATGAAGACGCTACCACCCCTGTCTAAATGATTGGATTTCTCTGTATCCTTGGAAACAAAAAATCATGAAATAATATGTGCGTTTAAAACTCAGTAATATAAAAATAAGTTATTCCAAAATTCGCTTGAAGATGAAACAGAACTAATGCTTTTAATTTAATTATATAATTAAATTTGAAGTTTTTAGCTTCAGTTTTTGAAACATGGTTATTACTATGTAGCGAAGAAACCATATTTTAAATCAGTTAATTTATAATATTTATGCTCTGCAAATTTACATTGAGCACTTCTTTTGTAAAAATAAAAAATATCAATAAGAACACCGGATTATATATCTTATTGTTCTTTCTTTTATATATTTATATATATATATATATATATATATATATATATATATATATATATATATATATATATATATATTGTTGGATAGATGTGAGTTTTTGACCCTGGGTGTCACGCTTTTAGCGATCGTCAATCGCTAAAGCGTGAAACCCAGGGTCACAAACTCACATCTATCCAACCAAATATGTTAGCTCTATTTCTGATATTGAGCGCTTTCTAATAAGTACCATGCATATAATATATAAATAATTATACATATATATATTTATTTATATTTATATATACTTTTCATATATATATATATATATATATATATATATATATATATATATATATATATATATAGTAGTGATAATATGGTAATCTGTATGGAGTGTATATGGGATTTGTTTGTAGGTTTTGAAGATTGAGAGCTGCTTATTTAGAGCTCTCATGAAATAAAAATTATTACCTATGGGATTTTAAGTGTTTGATATTCTTTAATTAATAATATATATATATATATATATATATATATATATATATATATATATATATATATATGTCTCTTCAAATCTATCTATCTATCTAGGTATCTAATTTTCGGATATGTCAGTCGTTAAACACATCGTTAAATCGTTAAATCGTTATCGCCTTTTCTATCTGTATACTTTTTTCTTTCCTTCCGTCTTTTTCTCACTGAAATCAAACAGTGTCTCTGATATGTCTTTACGGTCTTTCCACGCAATGAAAAAGGGAATTGTTCATATTTTATGAAGCATTGACAGGAGATAACGTTTTGTGGTAAACAGTTAAGGAACGAAGGCAGAAAAAGAATTATAATATGATGTGCGATAAAGTTGCAACTCCTGCCGAATACATTACATTCACTTGGGAAAGCTATAAATCCTGTTCTTCTCCATCGCCTCCTAGCTGTAAATACCAAAACAGCCTTGGGTGCCAACAGGTCTAGGAGAGTACAACTCTGAATTCAAAATCTGTGGAGGATCGTTTCGGGAACCTGTGGAATATGGTGCCGGTTTTCGGCTCTTCCAAGAAGTATGGCTGGTTCTGCAATTGGAAATACTGTTGAAAACTACTACTTCTAATGACTGGAAATTTTACTAAGAAATAACTATGTCGGGATAAAAATTGATTTTTAAAAAGTTAAGTAATCTTTTCATATATATATCTTACTTATTATAAAACGCAGATTGTGTGTGTGTGTGTGTGTGTGTGTGTGTGTGTGTGTGTGTGTGTGTGTGTGTGTGTGTGTGTGTGTGTACGTTTATATATTGGATCGGATTTCCTACATTTTTGAACCGATTTCTACAAAACTTCACAGGACTACGTAAAATTACCTGGCGGTGGTTCTGACAGCGCCAAAAATTGGAAAAACACAATTATTTTTGCACGAAATCAATTTGAAAACATGATTAAGAGGCATTAATGCAAGGGTGACAACTCATATCGAGCTATACTTATTAATATCGAGTTATACTTATTATAAAACCCAGGTTGGTTGTGTGTGTGTGTGTGTGTGTGTGTGTGTGTGTGTGTGTGTGTGTGTGTGTTTATATATGGGATCGGATTTCCTACATTTTTCAACCGATTTCAACAAAACTTCACTTTTTTTTTGGCAGGTAGTGTTTCTTATTGTCTTGCACACTTTTTTCTTTATTTTTACATTCAGAATGCTTTAAAAATTCCATTTACAAGACAATTGTTTATAATAAAATTCTATTCAATCGGTAGACTCATAACGATTGAAAACAATGTTTTTGCTTGAGTTTGGGTTTGACCAATTCGTAAAAACAAAACAAAAAAAAACTAATTAAGACATACGTGTCCGTCAACCTTAAACAATAATCTTTGTCAATTTTATTTTTCAGTCTTTATGATGGTTGATACTTGATCTATCTCTTACTGTTAAAGGAAGGATTCGAACCCACGTCCACCTGGGCAGAGGGAAGAGTCATAATGTAACCGACTCAGCTATGAAGGACTCTTGCTGAATAGTGGCTTTCAGCGAAATCCTTCTCTTCAAACATACTCGAAATTTCATATCTGCTCAATTTCGTAACCAAAGCAATTTCTAAAGAAGTAATGTTTATATATATATATATATATATATATATATATATATATATATATATATATATATCACTTTAAAACACCGGTTTCCGATTTGATTACCGAAGTTAATCAACTTCGAGCCCGGTCAGTACCTAGATGGATGACCGCTTGGTGCTGTAAGCTTGGATGTGCAGGTGGTGTAATGGGTAATGACTCGAACTAAAAAAACGTAGGACAGACGAGTTCGAAATCCAGTGGAGTTCATTACATTGACTTATGCGCAAATGTATTTGGAAAAAATGTGAATTCATCACCTCAGCTATAGGCAAATAGCAGAACATACTGGACGCTATAGCCTTGGTTGTCAAGCAGTCGAGGTGAAAAATAACTCAATTCAGACTAGCCTGGAGGGTGGCTGGCAAAAGGTGGATGAGTCTCTTATAGGAGCCAATGGTCAACATGCTACTAGAACATGGAAAACTATCGTCAGAAAATAAATAAATATACTGTTTAATAAATAAACGGGGCGTCTACTCAAATGTGTGTATATATTAAAATTAACATATAAGTAATAATATATATGTCTGTGTGTTTGAGTGTAGAGAAAGAGAGAGAGGAGAGAGAGAACGATATCCGTTCGGACATTTAAAATGCAATGTCTCTTTTTGTCTCTCTCAATTTATATATATATATATATATATATATATATATATATATATATATATATATATATATATATAAAACATGTTTCGATAAATAATAATTATACTATACTGTGCAGTCGGCAAAATTAAAGACAAACAAAGCGCGAAATTAAAAATACAAAATGGCGATAATTTACGCATCTTATATATATATATATATTTCGATTACATTCGTTAATTAAAAATTAATTTACACGCTTTTTAAATTCCCAGAATAAATAAACTTGATAAGTCCTGGGACGAAACCGGTTGTTTTTATTTTAGCTTTTGCTTTCAAAAATGCCTTATAAATATTGTCTTTTTCCTATCTATTATTAAATTCTGTACCACGAAAAACTTATTTAAATATATATATATATATATATATATATATATATATATATATATATATATATATGAAGAAATATACTCTTAAGGTGTGTTATATTTATGGGATAAAGTGCTCAATATCAGAGAAAGAGCGTGTGTAAATATAAAAGTGAACATTGAAGTCAACACTTAGAAAGCAACAGTCTGCTTCATGCTAGACGCAATCATGGGTGGCCTGCCGATTGCGTCTAGCATGAAACAGACTCTGTGTGTGTGTGTGTGTGTGTGTGTGTGTGTGTGTGTGTGTGTGTGTGTGTGTGTGTGTGTGTCTTTGTGTGAGAGAGGGTGTGGTGGCAGCATATCTTGATTTAAACATGTCTCAGATCACCATGACTCAATTCACCCGCCAGAAATTTGAAAACGACCCATTGAACTGCTTGGTTTTAGCGCCGGAAGCTCCAAAACGAACAGTTCAAGTGTTTGCATGTCAATCTGGGGACAGTGCAAAGGATTTTAAAGGAGTTGGCTGAGTCTTATGGTGATTACGAATGTATTTGAAGTGATCACTAGTGATGACGAAGTTTTGCCTCCGTTCATCTTCCAACAGGGCCTCGGACTCAACACGGGGGCCTACATCAATTGCTTTGAGGAGGCAGTGCTGCTCTGGGTCAAGAGGTTGGCTGCTGGAAGACCCTCTGTCTGGCAACAAGACTCTGCACCATATCACACAAGCAGGAGAATCCCATTCATACCTGTCAAACAATTTTTGCAACCACATCACCTCTTACATCAGGCCACATAACTATCCAGACTGTAACAGCCTTAATTATTATGTGTGGGGCGCAGCTGAGCAAGACACCAACAAAGATTGTAACACTAAAGATGAACTGAAGACAAGGATTATGGCACCATTCACAAACATAAACAAGGAGACAGTCCAGAAAAGTTGCAGGAGATTCAGAAGTCGTCTTGAGGCCCTGGTTGAAGCCAATGGCGAAATTTATTGAATAAATTTACTCTTTAGTATTTAAAGATATTTTTTGTGTAAATATATCTGTTAAAATGAGATGTCAGTGTTATTTTCATTTTTGCGTCATTTAGACGACAATTTATTCATCCCACCGGAGGACATTTTCCATAGGCTGATCACACAGATACTCGGATCAACAACGGAATTTCCGATCCATTCGTAAATAACTCCGTATTGTAAACTTGTGTTCCACAAACTACGTTAGTACATACATACACATAATATATATATATATATATATATATATATATATATATATATAATAAAAACACTAATATTTCATGGTCATAATTTATTCCACTGGAATTGTTTAAGCCTTTTTATTATATCCTTACTCTGTCCGGGACATTGAGTTCTACCTGGATTCTATCCTCTTGGATTTTTTTTATACAAAATATATATGTATGTGTATGCATGTATGTATATATATATTTAGATATTTTGCATATGTATGTGTATATTTACCACTAATATTATACATATATATATATATATATATATATATATATATATATATATGCGTGTGTTTCATTAAGTAATATAGACATATTATATCTATTTATCTGACTTTATTTCTGAGATGAGGTATTATGTACACAATTTACAATATTCGAACTATTGTCCTCATCTTTGTCGCCATATTTATTACAATATTTCGCTCCGTTGTACGCTTTTTCAGGTGGTTGGAATGTCGAACATTACAACCACCTGAAGAAGGCCGGAGCGTACACGGCCGAAACGTTGTAATAAATATAATAATGTAAATAGTAAATAGTATATCCATTTAATTTTATAATAATGTAAATAGTATATCCATTTATTTTTATAATAATCATTTTAGTTTTCTAATTAACTTACTTGATGTTAAGTTGAAATTCATCAAGGAAGAAACCGTAGTTTTTGCAAATCCAAGTTCTTTCCGCCACCCACCTTGATGAATTTCTACTTAACATCAAGATGATCATTAGAGAACGAGAAAGAGTTATTATAAAAATAGGCATAATACGTATATATTATTTAAAGAAACATGCTTAAATGAAAATATACTGCCTAAACACACACACACACACACACACACACACACACACATATATATATATAGATAGATAGATAGATAGATAGATAGATAGATAGATATCCGATGTCTATTTTTGTCTATATGATAAAATTATAATATATATATATATATATATATATATATATATATATATATACCCAGCTATGGGTAAATAGCAGGACAGACTGGGTTCTATAGCCTTGGATTGCAACTGGTCTAGGAGAAGGACAACTCTGAATTCAAAACCTGCGGAGGGTCGTTTGGGGACCCTGTGGCACGTAGTGCACCAGGTCTCTGTATTCGGCCCTTCAAAAAGTGTGGATGGTTCTGCACAAAACTTAGGCAAACTTACCTAGGTTTCATTTAAACGGAAAGCCAGCTTTACCCTGAAGATCCGTTTAGGTGAAACCTAGGTAGGTTTGCCCGCCTCCTTAGGATTACTTTTGATTTTCGCTCTTCTTAGTCCATTGAGCACTTTACGTAGTTGTCTTTTACTCTTTTTACTCGTTTTGGTTTTTTTATTTCTTTGGAATTGGAGCTTAAATCACTTGACGATTGTTTTCGCCTTCTTTTAATGTTCTTGGTTCTTTCTTCTTTATTTCCCATTTTTCCTCGGGTACCGATTTGTTCTTATAAAAGTTAAGCTATCCGAGGTTTTTCCAAACGAGTACCACCATATATATATATATATATATATATATATATATATATATATAATAACCTTCCGTGTATTGATATTAAAGGATGAGAGTAATGTGATATAGCTGTTTAAATTTCTTTTTTTTTCATTTCCCAAGTACTTTCGATCTTCTTCCAAGATCATCTTCAGGGGTGCAAGTAGTACAAAACTATATGTTGTTTATTAATATATGTATTTATACAAAGTTATGCGTTGTTATCCATTACCATAATTTTTTCATTGTGCTTTTAAATGCAAAACGGTTGACAATGTGCTGAGCGTTCATTAGCACGTGAAAAAATTTATCCATTATGGAATTTTTTTTCTCTATGTTACAATGTCACGGTATAATTTATTCAATCAGACATGCCTAAAAGAGAAATTGCTACCTAAATACACAAATATATATATATATATATATATATATATATATATATATATATATATATATATATATATATATATAATTATTTTTTTTAAAAAATATGATTCTTCTGCACATAAGAGTTCCCATGTTTCAAAAAGAAGCTGAAAACTTCAATATAATTATTAGAATTAAATTGAATTAAAGTATCAAGCTCTGTTTCATCTTCAAGCGAAATTTTAGGGAAATCATATTTTTTTAAAAAATGTTTATAATTTAGGCTTTACTTTTGTATCGAGCACTGTTTTTTTTTTTTTTAAATAAAAACAAAAATACTAAAGAACTTCGGATTATTTACCTAACGAGTTCCTTCCTATTTTCTATATATTTGCACACACACACACACACACACACACACACTCACACACGCGCACGCGCGCAGATATATATATATATAAATATATATATATATATATATATATATATTGATCGTTTGATTGATTGTTCCCACGTAATATGTATGTATCTACGCGCGGGACATGAATTACGACCTGTTTATACCGGCCTAACTGTAGCAGTCGACAATGAGGTTGAGCGATGTAGACGTTTATTCGCATTCTCTACTCACTGCTCCTAGCTTCATCTGACGGTTTTTACCCGAGACGAGCAGACCAGCAGTTTCTACTTAAACGCTCAGGTAAGCATCTATTTTATTCTTTAAAAGCATAATATATAGTTCATGAACTCAGTTTTAAATTCCTCATTAACTTTTCTTTTTTCTTTATTTTTTTTATTTTTTTTTTTTTTTTTGACTTTAACTGAGTCTCATTGATCGGTAAGTGTATTCCGCCGGCCACATTTAGTTTTAAATAAATGGGTTTTCAAGTACAAAGACAAGCAGCAGACAGTGAGGAAGAACGTCCTGTATGATACTAACGGCACATAATAAATCGTTAGCAACAACACCACAAAGAATTGTAAATTTATTTTAAGCTTTCGTTTTCGAATTAGAAAGAAAGGAAAAAAAAAAACTGTTTACAGTACGAATTATTTTATATTCCCTAAACGGGGTACGTCAATATTACCCGGGTAGGTTTACAATGTTGACTAATGTTAGTGTTGATTAATTGGAAGTTCTAAAAACGAAATTTTTCTTCATGGTTAGCTTCTCGCTTTAAACAGAATTATTTTTTGTCTTCCTTTCTTTTACTGGGACGCTTGCCAACGGGGAAGTGTTTTTTTTTAGAGGTCTTAATTTATTTATAACTTTTTTATTCTATATTAACTCGCTTCCTACTTGGAAATTAAAAGAGAAAAAAAGTCTTGTTACGCTTCGTCTTGCGAGTAAAGGAGACCTGAGAAGTGTGGGATTAGTG
>CAHIKZ030005521.1:2105000-2142500 GCA_903632075.3 Acanthosepion pharaonis | reverse complement strand
CGGCTTTAAGCTCCGAAATGGGCCCCGTACTAATGTGATCTATTCTCGTCTTTTCAGAAAAAAAAACGCGCAAAAAACATGTACCCAACCCTGCAGTTTTTACAGTGTATAGCAATTTTGGAATTTCTTCTGGATTCTTAAAACAAAAAGCAGTTGTTGTTCTTTTATATATATTTTAACTCTATTTCACTTAAATGATATTTAATTAATTATAAAACAAAGTGAAACTGTATTCCCCTAAAAAATTGGAAGACCAATAGGAAATAATAAGGTTTTCACTATGATCTTGCCTGAGAACCATAAAGACCCCTAAAAAACAGCGTTCCCTGTTTGCTCTCTGCAGCACCTAAGGCTAACTACGTTTCCTCACACACCGTTAAAGAAAAAAATACAAATGTTTATTTTAATTTTGTAAGAATGACTTTCTATTTTTCTCAATCTCTTCATTTTCTGAGGATTACAAATGATTCCTAAAAAATTTTCATATGTTGAAGAAAGAAACGTTTTTAACAACAATATAAAAAAAAGGTAGAAACCTCTAGACAAGGCAGTAAAAGAAAGCGCGAAAAAAAGGCCTGACCACCATTTGTAAGAAAACAGAATGTCGAGCCAATAGCAAGAGGGGACGCTCAAGATGCGTGCTAAAAATTAGATACGTCAAAATCAAATAAACACAGAAATGTAATTTGGCAAGTGTTTAACAAACGAGTGAACATGTGGCACAGAAATCTGAAGACGTATTGGAATAACGAAAAGGTGCCTTCCAAAACCGAAGCAAAATATTAAGAAACAGAAAAAATAAGTGTTTAACTATTATGCAATATCAGTTCTACATGGCAGTAAATGCTGGACAATTTCTTCCCATATGAATAGAAGACTTGGAGTAGAAGTGATGTAGCTCTACACAAAGATGATTAGAATTTTTATTTTTATTTTTACAGTGATGTTCGCCCTATACAAAGCCCAGATCCACTCGAGGTAGAGAGTTACAGAGTAAGAGGCGCAGTTTATACGGATATGTGGAAAAATAACGGTTAGCCATAGATTTGAAAGGTTAAGATTGTAGTGGTCGAGGAAGTATCCTCTTTGGGGCCAGTTCCACAAAGCAATGATTCGTAGAAAGAAGCTACTTGACAAAAGGAACATGTAAGCAACGAGGCCATTTTAAGGGGAAAAAATCGGAAAGAAAAAATCGCTTATGCTTACAATCAGAAAGAGTTGAAATTCCTGCGGCGCATGGTGAGGAAAGATGGTTTGGAGAATTTGACACTCACATAACATATTTAGGGAAAGAAGATCAGAGGGAAACAGTGAGTAGCCTGACTAACAAGCTTGTGTAAATGGATGACAGAGTATAGACTAGAAGGGATAGCATAAAAACGAACGTTGCAACTACAAAAGATAGGAAGTTGTGGATAGCCATGATCGCCACCGCAGTTACTGCCATATAGGAGGACTGATATCACACAACAGTTCAATATCTGTCTATATTTCTGAGATGCCGGTCAAGCATAGAAATGAATACAATATGGGAACCCACGAAGTGCTAGAGAAAAGTAATAACAACAACAAAATTGCAATATGAGCTCTGGTAAAATGTTTAGGTTTATAAGTCCCAAAACTTCAAACGCTGATGTCCTCAAGGATACATGGCCCAGTGGATAAAAGCCTTGGTTGGATCCAGTGACTTGACCCAAAAGTTGTGAGTTCAATATCAAGCAACTTGGAGAAACTTGGAAAGTTGAGTTAAAGGGAGATAACTGAGACTTCAGAAGAGGCATAGCACGTGGAACTAGAACCGTCTGTCCCGGTGGACGAAATAAATGGTTCTGTTTGAAATTTCAGTCACCTGAAAGCCAGAGCGTATAACGGCCGAAACGTCGTGGACTATTGCCCGAACAATGTAAATAGTTTAGTACTTTTGTTTTCTAGCGTATTGCCCGACACAAAGCCAAATAAGGGTGATCGCGATGCGCCACCCATCAAGACAGGGATCGTTTGTTTGTCTTGTAAATGAGTATTCGTTTGTTTTTTGTTTTTTGTTTTGTTTTGTTTTGTTTTTTTTTTGTTTTTTGTTTTTTTCGTCTTACTTGAATTCGAACTTCATACCACTAAGCTCATGTTGACTGCTTCAGGCACCAAATCGGCCTAGAGATTTGGTACAGCAGTTTATACACATTTTCTTTTTACACAGTGTAACCCGGATATAAGAGACCCAGATATAAGAGAAACCCGGATATAAGAGAGATTTTCTCTGGTCCCAAATTAGAGCCTGTGTTAATGTATATATAATAGACCAAACCCGGATATAAGAGAAACCCGGATATAAGAGACTTCTTCTCCGGTCCCGACAACTCTCTTATATCCGGGTTACACTGTAATATGATGCGTATATGTATGAGAAGATACAAATTAATCCAAAAATTTTAATATATTTTACGCATGAAGCGAGGTTCAGATATTCTTTGTCGCCTGAACGTAAGTCAAATGTTCGTATAAGATTTCTCCGAGTTCAAGTTTAAAGATTTTTATTTAAAGATCTCCATATGGTACAGTCGACTTACATACAGGGCCGACTCAAGGTACTGGCAACTCGGGCAGTCACCCGGGGTACCATCAAGGCCGAGAGCTTCATCATGCCGCCATGTCATATGTTTGGGATCTTCCAAAACTAAAGCTTATAAAACCATACTTGCGGTCGTCCATGACTAAAGACAGATTAAATTCTCTGGCCATTTTGTCAATAGAAAATGATCTTGTAAAGAAGATAGGTGTAGAAAGGGTCATTTTATTAGCTTATACTGAGTTGTGAAAATTTAAAAAATATGTATACTTGTAAGGGTAGCGAATTTCAGCTTGCCCGGGGTGCCAGCAACCCTAGGGCTATTACTGACTGTATATATGTGTATGTGCGCATTGCATACCGCGCATTTATCGTTAATATTCTATTCAAACCAGAAATAAGAGAATAAAATTACGCATATAACATTAGCTCAAGTTACCATCCTAAAGAAAGATTCCTTCAACCTAAGTAAAATAACTGAAATTTCTTACTCTCTTTAGGGTTGTATTTTAAGTATGAAATAAGGCTCAAACATTGTTCAAGTTGAGAGATCTTTAGTTATTTAAAGATCACCATATGGTAAAATCGACTACTGTATATGTGGGTATTTGCGCGATCCATATCACAAATATATCGTTACTATTATATATTATTATTCAAAGAAAAAAATAGCAAGACAACTACGGCTGTAACATTACCTTAGGATACCCTCCCAAGGAAAGACCTTACCACTGTGATCACCCCACTTAATTTCATGTTCCCCACCCCTTAGCTTACGGAAAATAATTGAGATTTCTTTCATTAGGCTTTTTTTTTTAACATGATATAAGCATAAAATAAAACTAACACTTGAGAATTTGTTAAGCCTGACTAGACTCAGCTAAAATTTGCCTCATGCTAATTAAAAATAAAAACAGTACGATTTAAATAGTAGCATTTTATTTTAATGCCCATCAAATCAGATAACCTGTGCGTTTGGGGACATTAAATGACACTTTAGAGTTTATAAAGAATTCCGTTGGAAACCAATTTGGGAATCATATTCACATAAATTTATATCATCGTCATCATCGTCATTAGTCCCATAATCGCAGTGCCGATGCGCAGCTGAGCACTTGACCCCTTTGTTCTAAATATCTACGTTGAGAGCTAAAGAAGTAGTTATTCATGTTTAGTTTAGTTTGGGGTAAGTAGACCTGTCGGATACTATCCCTCTTTAAGTCAAACCAAAGCCGGCGACCCCCTCTCTCCAAACTTGAAGGCTCACCTTCGTTACAGACACGTGACCGTAGATTCCATCGGAGGTTGGGAGATCAACCCTCAGTCCTGACAGTTTATGAAGCCCTCCGTCCACCGATGCTATGTTGTAATGTAAGCAGTGTGTTGAGATTGGGGGAATCACCTAACCGATAGCTCACCCGCCAGCTAGGAGGGCAATAGACAGAGAGGAGGAAAGAGACAGTGGGTAGCAAAAATGGCACTGCCTCGGAAACCACAACAGCTTTAGACACAAAATACCCACGGGACCGACTTCACAAGACACCGTATCTTGCGAACTGCTGGTTTTCCTGTTGCTTTTATTATTAGCAGGAGGCACTTTACAAAGACCCGGATCTTGACCAGTTTCAGAGAGGCCCGTATCTAGACATGCAAAGCTGTCCTGCTGCTAACGGAGAAAATCCAGATGTAACTAGTGCTGACAAACATGTCCACACGCGGTCCGGGGCCACCTTTGCGTCTGTATCAAAGAGCTTTCGCCACGTGTATGCAACACTACACTGGTTTTTAATCCTTCTGAGTGCCTAGCCAACATCCTCACCAGAAAAAAAAAAAAAACGCTGAGGGAGCAACCTTATGCCAGGTTATTCTACGAAAGCTACTGGTACCTTGTAACCCAGTAGTACCTTTAGCACAATCGGATTATGTCCACATGTTCTTGGTGAAAACAGTTGATGCGATTCCTGGGCGGCTCGAGAAGCTAATACCGAAATCTGGTGCCCATATCAAATTTTGAATAAAACACCATACTATACGCTTTCCTCTCAGATCCATTTTCAACCATTCTGTATATATATATATATATATATATATATGAAACATATTTCGTTGAATAATATAGACATATTATTTTTATAATAATCCTTTCCAATTCTCTAATCAGTTTCTTGGTGTTAAGATGAAATTCATCAAGGAAAGCGCTGTAGTTTTTTCCTACTCAAGTAGTTTCGATCTTCTCCAAGATCATCC
The DNA here is from genome assembly GCA_903632075.3 of Acanthosepion pharaonis. Taxonomy (NCBI): domain Eukaryota; kingdom Metazoa; phylum Mollusca; class Cephalopoda; order Sepiida; family Sepiidae; genus Acanthosepion; species Acanthosepion pharaonis. The sequence continues at coordinate 2,137,690 of CAHIKZ030005521.1, read as the reverse complement.
TCAGGGGTGAATTACAAAGATAAACTTATTGTAACTGTGATCGCTGTGATGATCATTTAAAGAAAAAATACACGTGGGAACGCGGTTTGATATAAATATTTTAAAATTTATTCGTTGTAGCTATGGAATATTGGTGTCAGGCTACTGACTGCAGTGATTATTGAGTGATTATTAAGTGACTATTGAGTTGAACTATACAGCTGAATTAGCATGGATTATTGTGCATTGATGATTTGGGTTTTAATTTAGGATTTACCGGACGTTAAGCCGAGCCACGCTTCTAACAAGGTATCAACTGAAATGGTTAATTATCTTTCATTGACGTTTACTTCCTTGTTCTTGTTAAGTATTTATTTGCGGTTGTAATTAAATACTGTTTATTTTAACATTGAAATCATTGAGTTATACTTAATTATTAACGGCTACCGTACGTCACAAAAAACACGAAGTAATTAGTAATTTCATAATCTAACTATATTAGAATTATTTACATACATTTAATTTAGGGACTAATAGTCAATAAAAGCTCTATGGATCATTCAATAAGTTGCGGCCCAGTAAATATTATAACATTTCTGTGGCCCACCTGAAACATAGGTTGGGAAACGCTGCTTTACAAGATTGAAACCCGGTGGCTGCGGAGGCCACTTTCATACAGAAAATTTATGACTGTTTTCCAGTAACCAATTTGCCGGCATTTTTATTTGTGACACGCTGCGTTGCCCTGCTGAAAGCGACCACCAAAGGATGGGCACTACGTAATCATAAAATGAAATCACAATAGGAAGGTAGGTGGCACCATTCAAACGATATCTACTGCAAGTAAGGTTGGGTCACTGTGTTGTACCAGAAAAATGTTCTCATCAGAAACCATTTCGCCCATTTACAAATCAACCATTCATACGTGTATTGAATACTGCTGGCATATCTTGATTGATGCTCTTGCTATTCATCTGGAGGTTCTTGACAAAATCCAAAGAAGAATCTGTAACGAAATCGATCCTGGCTTGCCATCTCGACTTCTGTCATTTTCTCACCGACGTGACGTGACTTCCCTCTGTCTTTTCTGCAAATATTTTCATGGCAACTGCTCTGGCGAGATTTTTACCCTAGTGACCCGGCTACATAAATTTAAGCGTACTTCTAGTCTGGCACTGGATCCCAGCTGTTTACTGTTGAAATAGCTAAATGCAACGCCAATCTTCAAAAATATAAATGCAACGCCAATCGACATCTTCTGTCCTTCCTTCAATCCTCCCTATACTCAGTCTTTTCTCTCACTTCCACTCCCTGTAACCCCCTGCGTACTAGTGGCATTTCCGCCTTGTTTGGGGTTAAATGATTATATATATATATATATATATATATATATATATATATATAGAGAGAGAGAGAGAGAGAGAGAGAGAGAGAGAGAGAGAGAGAGAGAGAGAGAGAGGCACGGTGGAGCAGTGGATAGCGGCTTGGAGTGAGGAATCGCAGAGCCGAGTTCGAATTCCAGTCGAATCCATTACATTCACTTACGTGCTAATACCCTTGGGAAAGGTATGTATCCTCTTCATCTCCCTCCAGCTATGGGTAAAATAGCAGGACAGACTGGGTTCTATAGCCTTGGATGGCAACTGGTCTAGGAGAAGGACAACTCTGAATTCAAAACCTGCGGAGGGTCGTTTGGGAACCTTGTGGCATGCATTCGGTGCACCAGGTTTCTGTATTCGTCCCTTCAAAAAGTGTGGCTGGTCCTGCACGAGGCCTTCACCACTATAATCAAATCTCATGTGCCGGTGTCGGGATGTCGGTTTCCTGGGGACTTATCGGCCTGAGCCTCATACGTCGAACGCGACGGGAGAGTCGATTATATATATATAACCTAGTCCACATGACAACATATATTTACAAATTCATGAATTATTCACACAAAAACAAATGCAAAGGTTAATGATTTAATTGGCGAGAAATCCATCGTCGCAAACAATTCAAATAATATACAAAAACCTCCGAATCCGTTATGAATGAAAAGATCCTTGTTTCTATAAATTTCTGCCGCATTAGTTCTTATTTTACTACAAGCTTTCGTCTGTTCCTACAGACATCTTCAGGTATGGAATAGATGCTGTTCTTGTTTTTTCTCTCAGTAATAAGAGGACAACGAAAATATATGTATTGTTGTATCCGAAAATGATATTGGAAATGAGTTAATGTTTTTGGAGCGTGCAGTAACAAAGCTGAGTTTGATTTTAAATTTTTTACAATTGTGCGTTCATGTACAAATATGGGGATAAACGAATTTTTTACTGGTAAATTTTCTGTCAAAGTGGCATGAACTATATTGTTCAATAATTACAGTAAAGTCGCACTTGGATCAGTTATTTTAATTTCGATAAACGTTCAATCAATTTACAAATTCAAAAGAAAATTTTGTGAATAATTCATGAATTTGTAAATTGATTGCACGTTTATCGAAATTAATATATATATATATATATATATATATATATATATATATATATATATATATATATATATATATATATATATATTATATATATATATATATATTATATATATATATATATATATATATATATATATATATATATATATATATATATATTTATATTATATATATATATATATATATTTATATTATATATATATATATTTATATTATATATATATATATAAAGTAATTAAAATGTTGGTTGTCTGTATGGATAATCTCAAGGAGGATGAAATCTGGAAAGCTCAATGTTAAATCTGAGCGATTAATTTAATGAATACAGACATCTTTAAATTCGTTTTTTCACCCTTGGAAATATATATATATAATTTATTATCAGATATTATTTTTCGGGCGATTGTAAGCAACTGGGGATTAAATGATTTTTAACGAAATTTAAAAACAAAATGTTGCCTCTTTTCCGAAAGTTAAAGTACGGGGGACATAAGGCCAGAATTAAAAATACACTTGTGGGCATGTCTTGATTAACCAATTAAATGTCAGGTCTAGGTTAACTAGAAAAGTACGCTCAAAAATGAGTGAGTTATTTTTTCATGTCATGATAAACCGGAACATAGACAGAACATCATTGACAATTGTGGGAAGTGATGTTTTTGATCATGAGGGCCGGGTTCGAATCTTACCATTTGTCAAGGCGGTGGCCTTTTTATAATATCAGCCTGGGGAAACAGTCCAAGCTTTTCGCCTCGTTGGAAAGTTACTGAAGATGTATATGTTTGTTTGATCCAAGCTATGTAAATGTAACTGTGTACACGAAACTGGTCGGACGCCGTCGAGCGTTGTGCTAGCACGGGTCTCAGGTCATCATGACCGATGGAGACAGTGCATTGGCCTTGTTCAACTATTGATCACGCCAGATTATGTGCTCTCTCCCAGAAAGTATAGCTAAGCTCCGTTCAGCGTAGTTGCAGTATAAACCACAGGCTGGGATCTGTCGATATTGAAGAAAAGCAAATGCGCTTGAGTAGGCGTCTACAAAAGAGATCAGCTAGTCATGGTAACAAATTTGCAAACGAATCAGCCGTTATTAAATGTATAAATATATATACGACTAGCAGTAGAGCCCGGCGTTGCCCGGGGATGTAACAGTAAGAGATAGATCAAGTATCGACCATCATAAAGACTAAAAATTAAAATTGACAAAGATTATTGTTTAAGGTTGTCTGAATTAGTTTTATTGTTTTTTTTTTACGAATTGGTCAAACCCAAACTCAAACAAAAACATTATTTTCAATCGTAATGAGTCTACCGATTGAATAGAATTTTATTATAAACAATTGTCTTGTAAATAGAATTTTTAAAGCATTCTGAATGTCAAAATAAAGAAAAAAGTGTGCAAGACAATAAGAAACACTACCTGCCAAAATAAAAGTGAAGTTTTGTTGAAATCGGTTGAAAAATGTAGGAAATCCGATCCCATATATAAACGAACACACACACACACAAACACACAAACAACCTGGGTTTTATAATAAGTATAACTCGATATGAGTTGTCCCCCTTTCATTCTCGTGATGCCTCTTAATCGTGTTTTCAAATTGATTTCGTGCAAAAACAACTGTGTTTTGCCAATTTTTGGCGCTGTCAGAACTACCGCAAGGTAATTTTACGTAGTCCTGTGAAGTTTTGTTGAAATCGGTTGAAAAATGTAGGAAATCCGATCCAATATATAAACGTACAGACACACACACACACACACACAATCTGCGTTTTATAATAAGTAAGATATATATATATATATATATATGTGTGTGTGTGTGTGTGTGTGTGTGTGTGTGTGTGTGTGTGTGTGTGTGTGTGTGTGCACCTACCTCTGCCTTACCGCTATATGCACTCGAGAGTCAACCGCATTTCCTACGACATCTCTGAAACCATGCATGCCAGCACTTACTTTTCCACTGGACCATTTCAAGAACGTGGCGATGGGTGGTCTACTGCATGGGTAGCAGTCTGTTATCCATATATAACTACCTATATCTACCTATTAGAAAGATGAGAAACTGTAGAAGTCATATTCTTTTATAGCTAAAAACGTTCTTTTGCTACAAGCAATAAAATGTCATTATGTTTTAATTTTCCTGTTGAAATGTAAGTTTAACGCCAAAGTATAAAATCGTTGCCATTGAAATATTGGCGTTAAAGCGTAAAAGATAAAAGTATTAAAATCCTCTCATATCTTTAATAGATATACAGCGTAAAAAATACAAGTATTATATACTCGCAGGTCTTTAATAAATATACAATGTTTATCAAAAATATTTTACTAACCGTGTCGAATTCATCGCACTAAAACTAGGACAAAAGTTTGATGTTTTGGCTGCCTTCGGTCTAGAAACACAAACTGATACAGCCGTGCAGCCTCGCGTCCATTACCATTCGCGAAAAGTTAAAAAGTTATATCTGCCTGCTCACGATATGAATTATTAATTGCCATTGCTAAATGGAACACTTCTCAGTTAACTCACTCCAACACACGTTAAACGTTGAAGACAGACTAGCCACAAATATACACGAATGACAAATGTAACCTAGTCCACATGACAACATAACGCCATCCACCGTAAACTTTTTTGAACTTAATAACTCAAAATACGAAGGAATTTGCGGACATGTGGTTATATGAACTTTTGTGCTTGTTTCGATGTGTTTATTCCCCCACAAAGTTTGTAAAAGTATTTTTGATACACCCTGTATTTGCAGATGATACCACAGTGTGTGCAAGCACCAAAGGCACCATATCTTGATGACCAGTGTCTAAGCTGATTTCTCCACTAATTCTTCTCAAAGTGGGCGTAGGTAGACTGGATGATATCATTCAAAACTAAACTCGTAACGATTCACCACCACTGAACAGGCCCTAAACGTGCATCCTGGTGAAGGGGTCATACCTTCAAAGAAGCTCCTTCCGTCGACCCCTACACTTCGAACGACTACTCTCGATCTCAAATAAAACGTGTATATCCCTGCTATCGCTAAGGATGCTGGAAGAATTTTCTGTTCATTCCATTGTTCCAGAAAATACCTAACTCACGCTGGTATGCCCTATCTTTATAAGAATCAGATCAAACCAAGTATGGATTTTTGCTGCCATATCTGGGGTGATGCTGCCCAATCCTCACTGCCCAGTCTCGACTAAAAAGCGCCTACGTGGCCTTATGGGTGATGGATCATTCTCCACCCTGCAAATGTCCCCAGTGTCTCATTATTGCTATTACTATGATAGATGTTCGGACGCGTTACATTCTTTATGCCACCAACTCGGAGCCTCACAGCTAGGACCCGTCATGCCTTGTCCACAGTAGCAAACCATCTACATTCCCTTCGTGTCCCTTTCATAAAAAGTAACTTCCAGTCAGGCAGATTCTTCCCTATAGAGCTATTACTTTGTGGAACAGACTCCCGAGAGAATGCTTCCCTGGCAACTAGAATCTTGTTCTCTTCTTTATTAATTAATATTCCAGGGTCAACAGATATCTATCCCACTCGTTCTCATACGGTCTCTAACTTCCCTATTCCCTTACAATCTCATTCACTAACCTTCTGCTTTAGTGGTCCCTTTTGCTTTGTACAGTGGCCTAATAAATGTTTTTAGCCAGAAAAAATAAACTACATCTAATTTCACAATTTAATTACATAATCCTAACTCAACATAAATAAACAGTATTTGGAACTAGTATGGAGTAGCTCCTCCATTTGCTACTTTCAGTATTTGTATGTATTTGATTTTTCATGGATTTGATCAAGTTATCAACAATCGTCTGATCCATATTTTGTCACTCCTTTAGCAATGTTTCTTTAAGGGTCGCCACTGACGTGATTTTGGTTGCACGCTCTCGAAGTTTTCGGTCAAGATGCTCCCAAACGATTGGATTCATGTCAAGACTTTGGGCTACCCATGGCAGCGACTTGATTCCTTGCTATTCCTTCCAGGCCTTTGCTACTTTGCTCGTATGACATGGCGCTCCATCTTCTTGATAAAGGTCAATCTGATTGGTTTCAAATAGTGGGAGTAGTTCTTTCTCTAATATTTGACAGTATTTTGGACCATTCAACCACTCATCAAAAATCAGATCAGATTTCCCTTCAAACCAGACAGCACCCACACCATTACTCCAATCCCTCCATATTTCACGGTCACCTGCAGACATTCAATATTTCGAGCCTCATTGTGATTCCTCCAAATATAAACCTGTCTCGAATTTGAATATTGGCAGAATTTACTTTCATCTGACCAAATTACAGAATACCAAATTTCATATTCTCTCGCCATGTCCATACTCCTTTTTTATTAACCTCTAAAATCAAGGACTTTTTTTCTTGCGACTCTTCTTTGATAGCCTAGCTCTCTGAGAGTCTTTCTCGCCATATATGGCGACATTTCCATGCTGTTGGCGATATCTTTGATATTCTGACGATGGTTTCTGATGATTTCCCTCTTCAGCGCCCTTTCATTCACTCAGACACAATACTTGATCTTCCTGAACGTTGTTCCATACGACACAGGCCTTCTTCATTAAATTTCTTGACAATATTATTAACCGTTTGATGATTAACCTGGAAAAACCTAGCAATTTCTCTATTTGACCTGCCACACTGATACCATCCTATTATTTACCCTCGTTTAAATTCACCAATTTCCTTACTTCCGCGAACTTTCATTGCAAAATATAAGTCAACTATCGTTCATAGATAGCTTGACACTAACACATTATAGTCTGAAAAAAAAGAAGAGACGTTATTACATAAGCTAAATTTGCTGTAATCAAAGATGGCTATCATAGCCCACTGTACTGGGTGAACTATAAAAAAAATGTAAGCATTAAAATGTTATAGGATGCAAGTATGAAATATCAGTGTTAAAAAAGGATGTCTTAAATCGTTAGCATTAAAATGTCTCCCGAACTATGGGTTAAAGAGCATGGCAGATTGGGCTCTCTAGTTCTGGTCGGCAACCATTCTAGAAGGAAAAGTCTGAATTCAAATTAGCCTGGAGAGGGTTGGGTACTGTTAGGCAATCTTGCCCAAGACCAACCACTGTTGCTACGGCTGCAGTACATGTGCTGCCCCTACGACCCTCAGGAGTTACAGGACTTATGTTATACTGCTATAATATATAAGTTTTCAGTTTATGGGCCGTGCAAGAAATATACTGTAAACCGCAGAGAAGCAACCTCTCTTGGAAAATTTACCTCCTGATGGGCCAGCTCATAGTGGCTGGTATTTTCCTACCCGCTATGGACACATTAAAAATGTCCTCTCATAAATCTCGATATAAAAAAAAAGGTTAAACAATTAGTCAGCTTGACGTGTAGATGAAAGGCATTCTTAAAAAATAAAAAAGGTAATCCTTAGTTCTTACGAATTCCTGACGATGGTAACTGAAATTCTTTTAGAAAATGTTAGTTGGTGCGGTTGGGCCGAAAGGTGCGAACTTGAAAGAACTGTGATTATTATAGGTATGAAATTACTGCATATTTTAATTGTTCTCTCTCTACAGGGAACCATATGTGCGTATGTATCTTCTTATAATTCTGCTTTTCCCGCGTTTAGTTTCTTAGCTAGCACGACCGTTACCCCCTGCCAATACCTAATAAATAATGAACAATTCTGTTTTGATCGCGGGGAAATATAGAAAAGACATTTCAGAGAAGCTAGTTGGTTTCCGTTTAGAAAAAGAAAGGAAGAAAGAAAAAAAAAAGTAAGAAGGTGTGATAGAAGTGTTTAACAATACCTGGCAATACATTATAAATAATGGACCATTCCGTTTGGATTGCATGAAAAGACGGAAAAGACACATCAGAGAGGCTATTTGGTTTCAACGAGAAAAAGAAATAAAGAAAAAAGAAATAAGAAGAAGATGGATGTGTTTAACGTGTATTTCAGTGAACCGGGAAAAGTTATAAATTTCAAATCTTTTCGTTTGCACAATCCGACTTTCGAAAATAACGATTACCATTCATATTTATGATTGTTATTGCAATATTTTCTTATAATTGTTAAACTCAAATATTTATCAATGCTATAAATAAATTTCTACGGATATTGTATTGTCGCAGAATTCGCCATGAGCTTATTCAATTACTAACTTAAGAATTAAGATTCATCAGAAAATTCAAATAGCAAAACTATGACGTTTTAATGGGTATTTCTAGTTAATTAATATTACGTCTGCATGATGACTAACGCAGCTTCGTGTGTTTGGCCGGTGTTTGTCACGTCTCTGTCTTTGGGCAGAGTGCGCTCAGGAGCGACTCCGTCAAAGGACAGAGTCGAAACTGAGGAAAATTATACTGAAGAGGTGCCCAGCCCTGGGGAACAGCTGCCCGAGGCCGCGCCCTCCCATTGCACCAGAGGGAGGGATCAGTGCTTACACCGAGGCCAGCGCAAGCCACTGTTGCGGGGGCTCGGGGAATTTTTGTTCCTTGCCCGGGTGCACGTGCTCGGGCTCCCCACATTAAACCAAACTTGTGTCACAACCTGACCTTGTGGAGGTCAAGTAAATACCGTGTTTTGCTGGTGTTAACAGTCGGTGTTTAAGCCCAAGTAAGAGTTTGAATTTCGAGTGTTAATTTTTCAAGGTAATTGGGCAGACATTCTTCCCTTAAATATTCTTAACCTATTGCTCGTCATTCGATCCTGTGTCGTGACGAATCTAAACTGAGTCAATGTTATATAACTGGAAATCTGAATAGTGTTTATTCGACTGTATAAATGCAGGCAGGTAACAGCGAGAGACCGATTAGATCGGGGTTTCTCAATCTTTAAGACGTGACCCTGAACACTTTATTTTTTTGGGTTTGGTGACTTTTAGGGCGGAAATAGTGTTTCTTCATTTACTTTTATTCAATAAAAATAGTGTTTACGCACCGTCAAAAATATGACGCCCATATGTGAGTAATTTTTCAAGTACGTTAGTTGTTTTTTTTTTGTTTTTTGTTTTTTTCTTTCACTAGTCGAATAACCTTCCTGCTGACAGAGAAAAGCTACAATAGCAATTATGTTAACGTTTTCATTAATTATAATTAGTAATTCGGCAACAGACTATATTTACGTATTTAAATTATTTTGTAATGTTTTTAATTATAATAATCAAAATTAATTCAACAATAAATTAGTTTAACTCAATGAAATATTAATTGATTCGTTTTCTACGGCTTATCAACACTTTGCTGGTTATTTAAAGCCAGAAAATATTTTTCGGTCGTAAAAATTATTTTTCTTTTGGAGATAATAATGGTTAGGTGATACAAGTCTTATTACTTACCTCATAACTGAGGGCTTGAAGCGGTGGATTTATGCATTTCCCATTGGGATTTGAGGCTAATTGAATATAATGAACCCAACATGAATTGGAACTCGGCTCTCCGATTAACAATTCTGAACCACTATTCATTGCATCACCCAAACGATCACCCATTTTGGTACCGATCAGATTCAACGTTGCTTAACTTGGGTGATCGTACGAGAACTGGTGTTTCAACGTGATGCATCCATAAACCACTTACTGAAATAATCTTTTATTCGCCGAAAATGCTGTTTATTTTATTTAAACCTTTTCAGTTAAATCCAACTTAAATTACGCTTATTTAAATATTTATGTAATGATGTTTTTATTAATATCAGTTCAAAATAATGAATGCTTCAATTATTATTATTATTAATAGTAGTAGTAGTAGTTAATAATAATAATAATAATAATAATAATAATAATTAATTCAGTAAACTTAAAAACTGTTTAAATAATTCGGTACAAATTTTACGAAACTCTAATTAAACGGATTATTTTGATTTATTTACAAGTTTTTTTTTGTTTTTTTTTTAATCTGCTCGACCAGTCTGTAGCAATGTGAAATGGCAGGCGATACTAATTACGAACGCTGCAGGAAATACGATCGTTAGCATTGTTTAAAATTATGTATTTTCCGTCCTCTTCTAAGACGTTACATTTATTTTATGTTTTCTTTCAATGTAAACACACTGAATTTTTTTTTCTGCTAACTTACGGCTGAATTTTGACTAATTTGTCATAATGGCAGATGATAACAATGACTATTACGAACGCTGGAGTTTCGATAAAACTTTTATATAATTTTTTTTTTAAATTTTATTAATTTCCGCTTCTTAAAAATTTATTTTTGAAGACAAGATTATATTTATTTTACGTTTTCTTGAAAGCAAACTGATACTTTTCTACTATCTTATGGCTGAATTTTGATGAGGCGATACAAACACAATAAATCATTTTATATATATATATGGCAATTTTAAAAAATTGAATAGAAAATAGAGAATACAGATAAAACATTTATTACAGTATGTTTTTGATATTTTTTGCATATATTAAATTTTATCGGATATTCTATAAAAGTAATTCGTAATTAATATATATAACCTGTTAGGAAATTAATTATGTAACGATACGGGCTGTTTTATTCAACTAATGTGGAGACACACAGACAAAATTTAGCTATTCGCCAATTTATCAAGAATGAGTAATCTAAGATTATCTTTTTTATTTCCACACTTTTCTTTTTTGTATGTAAGAAATACATGTTGTTTTTTACAAATAGAAATAGAGGAGATCAGGCTGCGCAACCAATAAGTTTTATATAGTAGAAAATATTTTTATCAAATTTTACTTCGACTTAGTAACCAAGAATCCATTTCTTCTCGCTCCCCCACCAGCTATGTGTTAAATAGCAAGGAAAATTGGGCCCTCTTGTGTTGAAAATTGGGCCCTCTTGTGTTGAAAATTGGGCCGTCTTGTTGTGACTGAAAGAAAACTCTCAGTTTAAAACAATTTGCAAAGACAACAGGAAACCACTTCACTGTGTTTCTCAAGACACCATGCCAATTTACAGATACTAAATAAAATAAATCTACGAAGAGTCAGCAACGCCTACGCACCTTAAGGGGGTCTGGTATTAATGAAAATATGAGTATAGATCAAAAAGTAATGCCTTTTTTTCTTTAATTTCAACAGATTTAATAATAGAATTTTTTTTTAAATTTCATACCAAAATAAACAGAAAATTGCCAGAATTCTAAATCTGATACGCAACATGATATAAGGGTCGGTGAAAAAGTAATACGTATTCTTTAATTTCAACAGATTTAATAATAGTAGTACCCCAAGCATACCAAAAGTCTCGGGATTCCAATTCTAGTCGTAAACAAAACCTACTCTTTATATTATATGTATACCCTTCCCTTAGAATTTTTTGGATGATTTTTAAAACCATGTTCAAGTTGCTTTCTTCACCTCGTCATGATAAAACTTCTACTTACTGAGTATCTCCTTCGTGGGCCCTGAGAGATAAAAGAAAAAAAATGAATAAATCTGTGGAGAGTCATGTCTTGAAGGAACACAGTATTAAAAAATATCACGAGTGTATCACATTACGTCAGTCATACAAACCCGCAATGCCAGAAGTGGGTACGAAATGATACTGCGATTGAGTCAGACTTCAACTGTTTTGAAGTACTAGACCGGGATAAAGTGGAATGGTTCAGGAATTTTCTCACATTTATAAATGCCTTATTATATAAAACTATTTTCCTGTTCCAGATTCCAATAAGGTTTTATATTCCAAAATTGTAATGGGAATGTATTTCAATATTTTTTTTATATTTAAGATAATTTTTTTTATTTTTTTTTTATTTTTTTCCTAAGCCCTCCCGTAACTCTCAGGAGTGTCTTTGCGTCTCTCGTTTAAATAACGACCATTTGGTTTGGGAATCACTGGTTTAGATTTATCTTGTGTTGTTATTTTAATGGTTTTGAAGTTATGGCTCGAATAAGTCGTATTATGTTCACTGTTGAACTAATACAGAAACAAAATCATAAATTACATAGGCAGGGGCGGATCCAGTATTCTAAGTAGGGAGGGTTCCAAACGGAATAACTAATGGAAATAAATACCCGAAAATGAAAAAACAGTATGTTTCAATCACTCACATTTGAGCCGTAGCTTTTTTGACACACATACGCACCCTCTGCCTTGTTTACTATCTATCTCTCTATCTCTCTGTTCTGTCAGAACGTGAGTGATCATGACTCTCCACAACTTCCTCCTCTTTTGTGGTTCTCAGAAATACATTCTCCTCTTTTGATCTTACAAAGTTGGATGCAAAAACAAAAGAGTAGAAAGTACTGCTGAAAACCACAAAAGACAAGAAGTCGTGGAGAACCATAATCAGCCACGTCCTGAAAGAATATCGAATGATTCGTTTTCTGCGCTTTATCAATCCTTTGCAGGTTATTTAAAGCCAGAAAATATTTTTAGATTATGAGAATTTTTTTTTTTAGATAATAATGGTTGAGTGTTACAAGTCTCATTAATTAACCCATAGCTGGGGGAAGAAGAGGTGGATTCATCCCTTTCCCAAGGATATTTGCGCGTATGTAACTATAACGAACCCAAGCAGGAATTGAAACTCGACTCTCCGATTGATAATTCCGAGTTATTATTGTTAACCATGTTCACCATAGTCTATGAATATAGAATACAGCGCAGTACGTAATCTGTTCAATAAAACAAGATTAACACTCACGAGTCAAACATTGAATCTGACTATATCGCCAATACCACCAGCAGCTGTTCCGTAATTCTTCAGTCTTCGATATCAAAGGCTGGCAGTGATATTTAGCCACCCCACCCCCACGAGGGTTACATGTGGCACAAGACCGGGATTAATGTGGGATCTCCGAGCCCGTAGGCTCGGCCAAAGATATTCCCTATTCGAACGCGTATAAACGGGTTCAGGGGCAGTCAACCTCGCCGAACGAGACTCTGCCCTCCGGCGGAGTCTCGTCCGAGTTATCAAAGGCTGTCAGTGAATATTCGGAAAAAAATATGGCCGCCTTTATACACGTCGCATTGAATATTTTGAGCCTTCTGATTGGTTAACCCTTCTATTGGTGAACTCTAAAATGGGTCAGCTCATTTTGGCTGGCTCACTAGTACATCAGTGTACCCAAAAATTCCAACAATTATCCCTTACACTACCCGTACATTCAAGTTTACAGCACATGGCAATCCTAAGCGGTCACCCATCTAGGTACTGACTAGGCTCGACATTGCTTAACTTCGGTGATCGTACAGGAACCGGTGTTTCAACGTTATATAGCCGTAAGCCCTGAAAGAACAGGGAGAAGGAGAGGGGGAATGTGCGCGCGCGCGTGTGTGTGTGTGTGTGTGTGTGTGTGTGTGTGTGTGTGTGTGTGTGTGTGTGTGTGTGTGAATTTAACAACGAGTAATCATCTTCATCAGAACAAACTCGTTGCTTCCTTTTCTGCTTTTCTTTTCCTTCGATGCGTAAATGTGAGTGTTAATTTCTCCAAGTCTTCTTTTCTCAAGCATTTTAGTTGTCTCTTTTTGAGTGTTAGCAACGATTTCATTGCAATTCTTCTTCTTCTTGAACCATAACCGTTTCTCACATACACCATGCTGTCATGAACATTCGACGTTAGAACCACATCTCCAATTGTAACAAATTGTTTTATATAGTAGAAAATATTTTTATCAAATTTTACTTCGACTTAGTAACCAAGAATCCATTTCTTCTCGCCACCCCACCAGCTATGTGTTAAGTAGCAAGGAAAATTGGGCCCTCGTGTTGAAAATTGGGCCCTCTTGTGTTGTACTGAAAGAAAAGTCTCAGTTCAAAACAATGGCAAAAACAACAGGAAACCACTTCACTGTGTTTCCCAATATATCATGCCAATTTACAGACAATAAAATGAATCTACAAAGAGTCAGCAACGCCTCCGCACCTTAAGGGGGTCTGGCATTAACGAAAATGCGAGTCTAGGTAAAAAAGTAATGCCCTTTTTCTTTAATTTCAACAGATTTAATAATAGAATTTTTAAAAGTTGCATACCAAAATAAACAGAAAATTGTCAGAATTCCAAACAAGATCCGCAATATAGTCTCCCTCCTTCTTAATCATGATATGAGGGCCGGTGAAAAAGTAATGCGTATTCTTTAATTTCAACAGATTTAATAATAGTAGTACCCAAGGCGAAGCCGAGTTCGAATTCCAGGCGAATCCATTACATTCGCTTACGTACTAATACCCTTGGAAAAGGCATGTATCCCTTTCTTCTCCCTCCATTTATTGGTAAATAACAGGACAAACCAGCTTCTATATACTTGGATGGCAACTCGTCTACCACAGAAAGAAATGGCAGCCTACTGCGGAAAAAAAAAATCTGCCTCGTCAGTCATGTATCGAAAGATACATGATCGCCTAAGCGTGTATTACGCATGGCACATAACTGATTGAGTATCCAAAGCATGTATAAAGTCTCGGGATTCTAAATCTAGTCGTAAACAAAATCTACTCCTTATATATATATATATATATATATATATATATATATATATACCCTTCCCTATGTTTTCTTTGGGGTGGAGGGGGGGTAAAATTCGTCAGCATTCACTGCCATCTAGATTAATCATTACATAGAAATCCAGTACTCTTTTCTCTGTTTCTAAAGAAAATTCCCTTAGCCGGCTCCCCTATGTCTATTCTCCTCAAAACTTCCTCATTGTTCGCATGATCTATCTGAGGTCTATTCGGCGTTCGTCTGTAGAATTAAAGCTTTGTCGCTTCAAGTCTCCTTCGTCCGTTTGGTTTGGTTTGTTTTATTTTACGGCATATCAATCTTTTCCCGGATATTTAATGCTGAAACCTCTTATTTTGATAAACAATATACAGGTAGACATAGGTCTGATTTGCACGGGTCATAAAATTAGACAGAGGTCCGTCAAACAGGTGTTCCCCACTTTTAGGGAGTTTCACCCTTCACGAGGATAAAACGACCCTTCACAGGGATAAAACGACCGTGCGTTTCTTCAGTTTTAAGGAAATTGTTCAACATTCACTCGTGTTTTTAAAGAAAATCTCCTGCCATTGGATGCCAGCAAGTTCCCTTGTAGTGTTTGTTCCCCTTGAAACTTCTTCATTGCACGCATGATGTGCCCATGTTATTCCTAATAATCGACTGTAGAACAACATCTCTATCGTTTCACCTCTCTTCTTCATGTATAAGGAGATAGTCTAACATTCACCAGCATAGAGGAGATTAGATATTGCATACATCTTTTTTTTTGCGTGTATTTCAAAGAATTTTTCCTGATTCTGACTGCTAGTAAGTTTCCTCATAGTATTTGTTCCCTTATAACTTCTTCATGGCTCACATGCTCTGTCTATGGTATTCTCAACAATCGCATATCTGTCGCTATAAATCTCTTCATATCTGCGACAAAATTGTCCATCATTCACTGCCATGTAAGAGATGACATGTTATAAAGCAATTCCGTACTACTTTCTTTGGTTCTCAAGATATTTTTCAATTATTTAATACTTTGGCCAGTTCCTGAAAACAGATCATTTTCTATACGCCTTCGTGTTTTTTTTATGTTACACGATCCGCCATCCGTTACGACATTAACCAGATAGTTAAGTTTTTGCCCTTGTTTGATTTTGACGTAACTCGATCTTTGGGTTGTCTTTTTAGCTGACAACCACACATGCCACCTTCTTACAATTTATGTTTAGTCCTTCTTGTTTTCATCGACTGCCTTGTTTAAAAGACTTTTTTTTATTTGACATCAAACTGAAAAAGTAGTCAAGCAAGAAAAAAAATTAATAATAATCAAGCAATTTATCTCAAACGTAATAAATAAAAAGTTGAAAAATTGAAAAGAAAAAGAAAATTATCATATTTTTATTAGATGAAAAAAATCATCTTACTTATTATAAAACGCAGATTGTGTGTGTGTGTGTGTTTGTGTGTCTGTACGTTTATATATTGGATCGGATTTCCTACATTTTTTAACCGATTTCAACAAAACTTCACAGGACTACGTAAAATTACCTTGTGGTGGTTCTGACAGCGCCAAAAATGGGAAAAACACAATTGTTTTTGCACGAAATCAATTTGAAAACACGATTAAGAGGCATTAATGAAAAGGGGACAACTCATATCGAGTTATACTTATTAATATCGAGTTATCGAGTTATACTTATTATAAAACCCAGGTTGGTTGTGTGTGTGTGTGTGTGTGTGTGTGTGTGTGTGTGTGTGTGTGTGTGTGTGTGTTCGTTTATATATGGGATCGGATTTCATGCATTTTTCAACCGATTTCAACAAAACTTCACTTTCTTATTGTCTTGCACACTTTTTTCTTTATTTTTACATTCAGAATGCTTTAAAAATTCCATTTACAACACAATTGTTTATAATAAAATTCTATTCAATCGGTAGGCTCATAACGAGTGAAAAGAATGTTTTTGTTTGAGTTTGGGTTTGACCAATTCGTAAAAAAAACAAAAAACAAAACTAATTAAGACATGCGTGTCCGTCAACCTTAAACAATAATCTTTGTCAATTTTATTTTTCAGTCTTTATGATGGTCGATACATGATCTATCTCTTACTGTTACATCCCCGGGCAACACCGGGCTCTACTGCTAGTTTTTATTAAATGAAAAACATCAATTTTTTATTGGATGAAAAACACAACAGATTTTGTTTTTGATTTATACTTCTTCTTTTCTATGTTTTGTCCCTTCCGGACCTGTTCAATCATGTCTTTCCAAAACTTCGTATCCTTTGTAGCTTTAATTTTCTTTGCATCCTTAGTATCCATCTTTTATAAATTAATACCGAATTTTACAGTGAGCATTAAACGTAAATAATGTACCATGTCCGTTCAGGTCGTAGGCGATCATGGTTCTCCACAACTTCCTGTCCTTTGCAGCTCATAGCAAGATTTTTTAATTTTTTTTTTTTTTACTATCCCTTCTCCTTGTTCTGTCATTCATTTACACAGGCTCATTAAATAGTGTCATATAGGACATAAATGAATGGAATCGTCCGTTTATGTAAATAAGCGGAGTTAAGCGGGTTTGAGTTGTGTTAGCATTAGATGTTAGCCACGCGCTAAGCTCTTAATGCTTGTCGAACTAAGCCGAGGCTATACCGAAGGGCAGAGTCTCGTCTGGGGAGGTAGACAAACTCGAGTCCATTATTACGTGGTCTACGGCGAATTTTTGCCTGAGCCTATGGGCTCGGAAAAACCCTCATTAAACCGGCTTTGTGCCACATCCCTCTCTTTGGGGAACTCGGGTAAATTACTTAGCATTCGGTCCATTGCTAAGTGTACCTTCGTCTAGTAAACCTTCTATTTCATTACTTAACTAAGAGTTTGCCTTCCTTATTTATTTCCTTTTGTTATCTTGAAACACTAGATACAACAGGTAGGTTACTCAATGCTTCCCCTACCCTTCTTGACTTCAGTATGCCCTGTGAGTTTCAAATTCACCGAGCCCACTTTCCTCATTATGTGTGTCAGAGTTTTCAACTATCTTTTTCTGACTCTAAGCACAAATATGCTTTACGTTTCTATTTTCCTTAAAATTCCAACGTTACTAAGAGACTTCGTCCTTGGTATTCTCAGTATCCTTCTGTAGAACCATATCTCTGATGCCTTAAGTTTTCTCATCATCTGTGTGAAAATTCTCCAGCATTCACTGCAATATAAGAAAACTGATACTACATAGCAGTCCGACACTCTTTTCTTTGTTCTAAATTTTCCTGTTTCTTTGTTTAACTTTTGGAAGACGTCTTCGGATTTCTGTGTATTGTAACCTAGGAAGGGTTACTGAAGGAGGAATAACCAAAACGGAGGTTGGAAATGAAATGGTAACCTTTATAACATCAACAAAAGACAATACTCGCCAGCGACGTGAAGTAGGTAAACCACTGCAAGTGTTGGACTACATAGACAACATATTACCTCCACTTACAATAGTGTTTAACGTACTTATGAGGGTTGGGACATACCCATTAGTGTTCTTAGGTACAGTATATACAACTGTGTCAATTTTTTACTGTTTTTGAAAGATTTCTGAAATAGTTAAATTTCTGTACTTGCTAAATTGTGACACTTACATTGATAGTCCTGCGAATGACGATAAACTACACCCGGCAGCAAGGCTTCTTAATTGTTGTTGTTCTACGATCCACTCTGACCCAAAGTGGTAGCACCTGATAAGGTCCCAATTATAGGCAAATAATGAACCCTCCCAAACAAAAACCAAACAATATAAAATTATAAAAATACATTTTTATAGTAAAAAAAAACAGCAATACATTTTTATATTAAAACTTTAATAACATACAATTATGTTCAAAATAGATTTCAGCATTAAATAACTCATAGAGATCGGTATAATGCTAAACAAAATCAACCACCCAACATTTACAATTGATGGTTAGTCCTTTCTTCCCTCTTTCTTTTATTACATTGTTTCTGAAGTTTTTTTTTCTGTGCCTGCCATCAACATGTATATTATGTCGATAATCTTTGTGTCCAAAAACTTGAGATTATTTGAGTTTTTATTTATATAATTTCTTTAAGTAGATACTTAATTTTTATTTAGTTGTGCTTTTCCCAGAAAGAGGCAGTTGATAAATCGGACAGCCAGTTTTGGATCCGCGCCGAATTGTTTTTTGTTACTTTAAATGCTAAAGTGCATATCTATAGTTAAGCAGAGGAAATTCCGATAAAAATGGGCCAAGAAAACAATATTGAAATTTAATTCTAAAAGAAGGATGTATTTCTAATATTCACCAATCCGTTCCAACAAGTGTTCGAATATGAATCTGTTAAGAGTGAAGGAAAAATTAAAATTAATGATGGGTGTGAGAGAATTTGTATGTGACAGAAATAAATCATATGCATTAAGGACCAAACAAGAAGAAGAAAGAGAGAATGAAGAAAGAAAGAACGAAGAAAGATTCTTTGAGAGAATGAAGAAAGAAAGGACTATCTTCTTTCTGTCTTTCTTCATTCTCTCAAAGAAGAAGAAGAAGAAGAAGAAGAAAGATTAAGCAAGAATGGCAAAACAAGAAAAATGAAGTGTGGGAAAAAAAAATGAGAAAATAAGAAAGATAGAAAAAAATTAAATAAAAAGGAACAAGGATGGAAAAAACTAGAAGGAAAGGGTGATAGGAATTTAAAAATAAAAATGAATGAAATGCTGATGTGAGAGAAATAAAATAAGAAGACAGAAGAAATGAGAGAAGAAAAAAGAGGAAAGACGGAGAACAAAAAACGAGAGATGAGTCAATGGAAGCCTGAGCTAACGAACCAACTCTTACATAAGTTTCTCTTTGTTAAAAGTGCATTCGCTTTACATTCCGTCTTTGGTTTGTTCGGTGTTTTCTGTAGTCTTACAACGTATTATGTACAGATAAGCCACTGCAAGCAGAAAGAAGACGGGTCCGCCTGCTGGAACGTCTGCCTATGACGGCATATTGTATTCACCATTTCACTCGACTATATATTAAAGAATTAAAACAAATGCTTTGTTCAGTTGAAATTAAGGACACAAATACAGCAAAGTAGATGTGCTAAGAAAGAAATAGAAATGAATATATATATATATGTGTGTGTGTGTGTGTGTGTGTGTGTGTGACAACGAGGAAAAAGATTTTGTGGGAATCGGACTGAATTTGTTTACTTTGGTGCCCATTAACAAGAGATTCTGGGAATTCTTCTTGTCATATAAAAAATGTATACATTGTTATTCAATAGACACACGCAAGCACATATATATATATATTCAGTAATTCATCGAGTCTGAAAGAATCCTCAACAGATTGTAGAAAGCATTATATTTGGGATTCATCAGCAGTGCGAATCCACTACCGAGAATTGAAACCCTGACAGTTAAGTTATTAAGCAAACGTCACACCAACTGTTCCAACGGGCCTTGATGACGAATAGATTGCAAATCAGACTCAATATAGCGCCGCTCGCTCACATATTCCGTGGTGGAACTCGACTGAGTTTCTCTCTAACCATAGGACTGTGCCCCTGGAGCCACGACTACTATCACCAAGCCGCTCAAACTTGAGCCTTAGAAGCCGGTTATATATATATATATATATATATATATATATATATATATATATATATATATATATATATATATATAGATATAGATATATATATATATATATAGAGAGAGAGAGAGAGAGAGAGAGAGACAGAGAGAGAGACACAGAGAGACACAGAGAGAGAGAGCGGAGAGAGATAGAGGGATGTGTCACCAAACAATTCGTTAGAAAAACAAATACATGATGAAATCCAGTCCAAAACTTAATAAAGTTTTATCGTCAAAAACATTTTCTTATTATTAAGAGGAAAAGCCAAATGATATTTTCCGTAAACATCTTTTTTTTTTAATCTTTTTTAGAATCCCTGAAATTGTGGTTAAAAAATCTTGTTTTTTCTGGCTTCAAAGTGGGGGTCATAAATTTGCATGAGAAAGTTGAGCGTCTTTTTGACATGAGAAACACATTGATTTGGACATTATTGCAGAACCAGATAATTGTTGGATTTTTTATAAAACTTTCAAGACTTGTTCACAAATGAATTACTCTATTTTAGAAAAGATTACGTTTTTTAGAAAATCTTGATAAAATACACACACACACACACACTATATATATATATATATATATATATATATATATATATATATATATATATATATTCTTACCCCACACTCGAGAAATTGTATTTGTAGCACTTAATGTTTATAAAAGTTGTAAAGTCAAGTCCTAGGAGAATTTAAATCCTCAATTTTTTTAGGTCAAACAACACCCCCATTAACAGAAAATCTGCTCTGAATCATAAAATAAAAAATGCAATAAAATTAAGACATTATTTAATTATAAAAGCCTTTAATTGCTTTATGAACATGATATATTATGGACATTATTGCGTTAAGAAAAAAATTCGATGAATAATGAATTTTTACAAGAATTGTTTTCATTTATTTTTTTAATTGTAATACGTATAATTTTAAAACTTTTCAATTTTTTAAAATTCGGTATAAATTTGTGGCGGTCGAAAGATATTGTTATTAAATAAAGACTATATTTACTCATCATAAATCGAAAAGCTTACTACAATTCAGCGGCCCTTAGTATTTTAAAAAGAATTTTAACTTCTTTAGGTTTATAAACGTACCTATTTTAGTAAATGCCCCTCTATACACGACATTATCAAAAAATAAGAGCAGGAACTATAGTTAATTTAAAATTTATTGGTATTTTACTAATATTTACTCAACAAGTGTCTTAAGTAAGACTATAATGCCAAAATACCTCTAATTCAATAAAATATTAGAATACTTAAAATATTTTAAATTTTTAAGATTACTGAGTAGTTAAAAAATGTTTAAGAAAGGCGTTTACGTTGTATTCGTCGTATAATTTACTACAATTATTTCTCCCTTACATAAATTTCGCAAACATCAGGTTATTGATAAATGTGTCAACAGCTCATAAAAACACCCGTATGAAAAATGCTTTTCTGAGATTTTTTAAACTAAAGGGAATTAGTGTTTATTTTAATTGATTTATTACATTTTAAATTAGCTGATCTTCCTCGAATAAAATTTAGAAAAGTACATTTTATTTTTGAAAGATTTTTTAATAAAGAAAATTATACTGTGTTGACAGATTTGGCAATATGGACGATGTTAGCGATTTTG
This sequence comes from Acanthosepion pharaonis, assembly GCA_903632075.3. Classification (NCBI taxonomy): domain Eukaryota; kingdom Metazoa; phylum Mollusca; class Cephalopoda; order Sepiida; family Sepiidae; genus Acanthosepion; species Acanthosepion pharaonis. The sequence continues at coordinate 2,115,589 of CAHIKZ030005521.1, read as the reverse complement.
CTGATATTAAAAAAATGATTCCAATCAATTTAAATTCGGTTTGAAATGCAGCAAAGTATTTTGCTTATTAGTAATATTGAATTTAATCTATTAGATTGGAATTAAAACTAAAATAGCCTGAAGAGAATTATTTCGTTTTTGAAATGCATTAGGCATCATTCTTTTGTTTTTCATTTTGGAGGTACTTATATATACATATATACATACATGTATTTTCTGGATAGAAACTATGTAAAAACTGTTCGAATATCCGAGCGCTTTCGGTTATACTATTAGTCAATATCAAGGATGTGTTTTATTTCTATTTTTAGCGGAAGGTGTAAATTTTTCTATATGTATCTCTAAAAAAAAATGGGGCGTTTATTTCAAATGTAAGTATCCAAAATAATAAAAACGTCGGATGAAAAATATCCATTAATTTTGATATATATATATATATATATATATATATATATATATATATGTAGACATAGGAATCATTGCTGCATGGTGACTGTCATTTTCCCTGTTCATTGCAATCTTTAGACTAAGTCAGTACGACCTTCAGAATTGTTGTAAAGATCGAGTTGTAGCGTGAAACCGACAGTCACTATTCAGTGTTGATTCCTCTGCCTCTTTAGATTCTCTATCTCCAATATAGCGCACTCTTGTAGTGTAAATATTGCAATTTGTAATCAAAACAATGTGTGTGTTATTTGCTTGTTTTTGCGCGAACGTAGTAATAAGGCGTCAGCTAAATACAGTGAAAGTATTTAGCGTTTTCTTGTTAAGATGTTTTGAAATCGACCAGATTCTAAAAATTCTAAACGGAGACATGCTGTTAAGCGAAGACATAGGTAGGCCGAATTTCTCCTCTCAGCAGTGTGCCTCGGTTTAGAATTCTTAGAATTTTGGTCCATTTCAAAATATCATAACCCGAAACGCTAAATACTTTCACGTCTTACAAATAAGTCCGCACAAAACTAAATCCCATAATGTCATCAGTAAAATCTGAAACTGAATTCACACACTCGCATGCGCACACATCCAAATACATAGGCGTATAATAGTGAGGCGTGTATTCCTAAAAAGCAATGGACTAATTCCTTACCCTATAAAAATTATTACGTGTAAAATTGAAAAATTCACTGTTTATTGACTTAACATGTTTTTTCAATTCGGAATGATAAATCGTAGAGCCGAGTTAGAATTCCAGTCGAGTTCGTTATATTCATTTACGCGTAAATACGCCTGCCCCTTTCGATACATGACTGACGAGGCAGATTTATTTTCCCGCAGTCGGTTGCCATTTCTTTCTGCCGTAGAACCCGGTCTGTCCTGCTATTTACCTATAGCTGGAGGGAGAAAGAAAGGATTCATACCTTTCCCAAGGGTCAATCAGTTATGTGCTATGCGCGATACACGCTTAGGCGGTCATGTATCGAATGATACATGACTGTCGAGGCAGATTTATTTTCTCGCAGTAGGTTGCCATTTCTTTCTGCGGTAGAACCCGGTCTGTCCTGCTATTTACCTATAGCTGGAGGGAGAAGGAAAGGATTCATACCTTTCTCAAGAGTCAATCAGTTATGTGCTATGCGTGATACACACTTAGGCGATTATGTATCTTTCGATACATGATTGACGAGGCAGATATTTTTTCCGCAGTAAGTTGCCATTTCTTTCTCCGGTAGAACCCGGCTTGTCCTGTTATTTACCCATAGCTGGGGGGAAGAAGAGGATTCATACCTTTCCCAAGGGTATTAGCACGTAACTAAATGTAATGGATTCCACTCTGATTCCTCAAAACCTTCACCTCTGATACACAAATTTCAGAATAATGCTATGATACTTTCAGACGAAATATAAAATAAATGTGGATTAAAACTAAAGTCAGACAGTATGTATAGCTATCAACAACTGCTGTTGGTAATTCCTTATGTTATTTATACTGAATTAAGAAAATTTTTATCAAACATCCTACCAAATCCAGCATAATTTTTAGAACATGCCAACCTATATATATATATATATATATATATATATATATATATATATATGCATGTATGTATATTTATACAGCATATCTTCATTCAGTATGTTTGAATAATATAAACATATTATGTCTATATATTTTTATAATAATCCTTTCTAGTTCTCTAAATGAGCTTTTTGATGACAATCTGAAATTCATCAAGAAAGGCGCCGCGGTTTTTGTTATACCAAGAAGTTTCGATCTCCTACAAGATCATCCTCAGGGGTGAATTGCGAACTTAATCTAACTGAGATTGTTGTGATAATGACTTTTGTAAACACGCGGGATCATTATTTTCAGATTTTAAATTTATCCGTTGTAGCTAAAATGTTTTTTGTAAACAAGCGTGCATAAGGCAAGGGAGCTAACCAAAAATGGTAAAAATGCCTAAATGTTAGTCAAATACATTTTAAAATATTGTTAATACACACGTAATAAATTTTGTTTAGTGTTGTTTGCTTGCTTGCTTTTGATATAGATGGCCTCGAGAATTTAAAGTTTTTATTTATTATTTTCATGTAGAATATTGGTCTTGTCAACAAATATTTTCTTGTATTGTGAAGGTAGACATGTATGTGTTTTTAGATGTTGTGCAATAGAACTTGTATCCGACAAATGAAGTGTAAGACGTCTTCATAATGCTGTTGTCGTCAACCCAACATATGTACTTACTTTTTTGCCACAGATACAATTCCCCAAAAGACATTTAAACTGATATACAATACACACACACACACACATACATATATATATATATAATTGTGTATTTGGGCATCAAACCCTCTTTTATACATGTTTCATTAAAGACAACCGATAGGGTACTACGATTAACCTTTTTATTCAATTTTTTCTTTCTTTCGTATAAGTGATTACTTTTCTGGACATAAAGCGTGTAAGAATTGTCCGTTCTATATATCCGAGCAATTTCCGACAAATGAAGTGTAAGACGTCTTGATAATGTTGTGGTCGTCAAGCCAATATATGAACTTACGTTTTTTGCCACAGATACAATCTTCCAAAGGATATTTGAACAGATATACCGTGATGGTCTTTTCCAAAATACTAGTTAACAGAGAAGAGCCTTTGCTTTTGATTAAGTTGGTTGTGTTAAATTTAATATAGCATATAATTAGTTTTATTTTTTTACTGGGATCATATATATATATATATATATATATATATATATATATATATAGTGTCGCTCATAATTTGAATTCTCGTATTATCTGAAATGTCGTATGTACATATTGTAGTTGTTAAGTTTAAAATATATCAACTGCATGCCTGCAGAGAGGTAAGATCCTTGCCAAAAGAGACCACCTTCTGGATATTCGCAGGCTCAAATAGAAGCTGAGCCTATGCCTTTTTGAATTTAGCGCTTCATACTTTTATGCTATAAGACTTATATTTCACATTAATAACCAATCGATAGTTGAAATCCTATTAAACTCACTATTCTTAAACCATAAACCTCTAATTTTATCAGTGAAAATTTGATATCTCCATCAGCTTCAGTTTTCAAGACTCTATAAGTATGGTTTATAATAACTCCAAAAAAAAGGGTGAACAATTTACACAGGTGTGTTAATGTATTATAATCAGCGATAACTGAATATTTGAATTTGTTTTTAATCATTTCATTGCAAGCAAGTCAATAAAGCCAGTAGAACGCAAAATGACTATTAAAGCGAGAGAATAATAAATGAGCAGAAATTAAGAAGACAGAATTAAGATTGGCATCGCATTTACATTTTTGAAGCTCAAAGTTGACTTGAAAGCAAGAGAGCGGAAAAGATTTCCACAAGTGGGAAGCGCGAGAGAAGAAACTGTTAGCATAGAATTTACGTTTACAACGTGTCATTTCAACTGTAAAATGATAAAACCTAACTGCCAATCTAGTGCTTAAATTCGTAAAGTCGGGGTACCAAAGAGGAAAGCTTATCAGGACAATTACTATGAAAATATTTATATAAAAGGCACATTACGACAGTGGGAAATTAACCTGAGCCAAGATATCAGCTCAGGTCGGATAGCATTGAAAATTCTTTTTTGTATTTTATCAAGAATCTCTAAATGCATAGCAGAAGCACCTGACCAAGGGCAACAACAATATTCAATGCATGGACGAATCGTCAACTTATAAAAGTATAAGATTGATTCTGGTGAAAGATATTGTCTAACCCGACACAGTGAACCAACTTTCCCAGCTACAAACGTAAATGTTAAAAACGACCAGCGATCTTATAGCCCGGGTATGTTCTCAGTGCTCAGTGGGGCTAATATCAATTGACACTTGAAAGTTTTGGAATCAATGTACATTAAGGCTTACTAGTCATCTTTTTATAAGCTGAAGGAGTGAGTACTAGGCTTAAAGGTAATTAAGCTTTAATGTTTTTTTGTTTTGTATTTTTACATATAACATTAGTCTGGGGTTGAATATTTTTTAGTCGCTGTAAACATTTTTTTTTTTTTTTGCCCTCGATAGTTGCTATCATGTGAGCGGACCAATGAACAAGCCAAGCTGTTTTTAATTGTGGTTATATTTGCGGTGATATATACTTTTTCTTACGCTTCTTATGATGAATTGTTTCTTTTCTTGCTATGAATCGTTTCTTTTTATGATGAATTCTTTCTTTTTTATGAATGGTCTCTTTTTGTTACGAATTGTTTCTTTTTTACTATGAATTGTTTCTTTTTTGTTATGAATTGTTTCTTTTTTGTTATGACTTGTTACTTTTTGCTATGAAGTTTTTTGCTATGAATTGGTTATTTTTTTGTTATGAATTGTTTCTTTTTGTTATGAATTGTTTCTTTTTTGTTATGACTTGTTACTTTTTGCTTTGAATTCTTTTTTTGTTATGAATCCTTTCTTTTTTATGAATAGTTTCTTTTTGTTATGAATTATTTCTTTTTTATTATGAATTTTTTCTTTTTTATTACGAATTGTTTCTTTTTTATTACGAATTGTTTCTTTTTACTATGAATTGTTTCTTTTTTGTTATGACTTGTTTCTATTTTGTTATGAATTGTCTTTTAATATGTCTGCTTTTATTGCTCGAAGAAAATAAATTTGACTGTTAAAAACAATTGCCAAATTTTATTTATCTACAACAGATCACGAACTTTTATATTAGAATATTCAGACAGTAATTACTTTTTACCATAAATTATATAAAAAGACAAATATATGTTAAATTAATTTGAATATTTTTTTTATGAACAATGTTGGCAAAGTAAGAAGAAACGGAAAAAATCTTCGTTAGAAACAAAGAAAAGACTACTGAACTGTTACGTAATATCAGTCCTCCTGTATAGCAGTGAATTCTGGACAATCTCCCCACAGATGAAGAGGAGACTTGAGGTATTAAAAACGCCGTTCTACAGGAGGATGCTGAGGATGCTATTGATCAAACATGTGAGCAGCAATGAAGTTTTATAGAAAATAGAAAAAAGGGATACTTTTACTTAACATCAGAAAATTGAAATTTTTAGGATACGTAATGAGGAAAGAGGGAGTGGAAAATCTGATACTCACAGGACAAATTGAAGGCAAGAGGGATAGAGGAAAAAACGGTTAACTTAGCGAGCTTGAATGAATGGATGGCCGAACAAGATTTAGTAGAAATAACAAAAAGACAAAATTTATTAAGAGTTACAAAGGACAAGAAATTTTGGAGAGCTATGATAGCCCACGTCCTGGAGGGACACGGCACATGGAAGAAGATGAGAAATCACCTTCATTTACAACTGCTGCAGCTCAATGGACAGGCAAATTTTCGATTCCACGTTAAAAAATTCTAGGTTTTTCCCAGAAAAAACATTGAATGCTAATTCTTAATTGTTTCATTGAGTCGCATTTGTTTCTTTGTTTCCCGATTGTTTCTTTGTCTCTCGATAGTTTCTTTATTTTTTGAGTGTTTCTTTGTTTCTCGATTGTTCCATGGTATCCCGATTATATCTTTGTTTCACGTTTCTTTCGTTGTTTCCCGTTTATTTCTTTGTTTTTCGATTGTTTCTTGATTGTTTCTTTCTCGCTCAGTTGTTTCTTTTTTCTTTCTCTCTTGATTGTTTCTTTCTCTCTTGATTGTTTCTTTGTTTCTCATTTATTTCTGATATAATGGAATATGCGTACACCTGTGTTCCCCCTGGCTGGAATATGATTGGCTGGTGTCCGTCATAAATACCGACGGACCTGTAGGTTAGTAAAAAGCTTTAGTCTGAGAGCTAAGTCTATAACGACGCCCATTGGACTACGCCATTGATCTACACGTCTTACCTGCGGCTACAATGCGTACCAGTCGATTACTGCTACCGTATTCTACTTGGTTATAGTAGCCAAAACCACTTAGCTACTTCGTTCAAATATATCCCTTTCCGGGACATATCAATTTCTTTGTTTTTCGATTGTTTTTTTGTTTTTGTTTTTTTGGGGGGGGGTTGGCTTTCAAATTTTTGCCACTGATGTAATTTTCTAGTGATCGAAACAGATGGAAATCTATAGGTGGGAAATCTGATGAATACGAAGCATGGGAAAGAAACTCCCATCACAATAATCTTCTTTTTTTTTAGTTTTTTTCTCTCTTTTTTTATTTTTTTGCAGAATATATCTTTGATATTTTCATTGATTCGCATTTTACGGCCGATCATCCGTTTGCCGTTTTTTTTTTTTTAGATAATAAAGATTTACACGTCTTACTAATTAACCGATAACTGGGGGAAAGAGATGGATCAATACATTCCCCAAGTGTATTTGCACATAAGTGAATATAATAAACACAACTAGAATTGGAACTCGGCTCTCCGATTAACAATCCCAAGCCTATATCCATTACATCAACTGAATATCCAAGCTTGCAGCAGCTGGTATTCGCGTTAAGCTACTGACCAGGCTCGACGTTGCTTATCTTCGGTGATCGTACTGGAACCGATGTTTCAACGTGATATGGACGTAAGCTGTTTTTCCTTGTATTGTTCTGCCGGTGAATAAGGACACATGGCACAGTGGATAAAGGCGTTGGTTAGATCCAGTAACAGGACCCAAAGAGTGTGAGTTCAATACCCGGTTAAGAGAACTTTCAGAGGGAAATTAACAGGAAATAACTGATAACTGACATCCATCAAACATGGCACGTGGAATTAGAACAGTCTACCCCAGTGAGCGAAATAAAGGGTTCAGTTCGACATTCCAACCACCTGAAGAAGGCCGGAGCGTACAACGACCGAAACGTTGTGATAGATATGGCGAAAAAGATGAGGACAATAGTTCGAAAAATGTAAATAATGAACACCTTTTCCGTTTGACCAAGCGAGATATTTTCGTGTTACGTCTTTGTTAACGCAATTTGAGTTGTTGGCAATAAACGTCTGCGATGATGGTCATATTCGGCAAGGTGGTAATCGAAGGCGTTCTTCATATTCCTTCAGATGCAAAATAAAGTTTTTTGTAAATGGAGTCCTCCTAGTTTTGATGTTCTGATTCATTTTGTGATGATCAATGTCTCTTTTTGCTTTCTGCTGACACGCAAAACCTATTTGGGGTCGCCTGTAACACCGTGTTATAAAAATGAAAGGTTTGGGTTCACCTCGAGGCGGTGTAATGGTCAGCAAGCTTGTCTCGCTAGAACAATTACGACTGAGTAGTGAGTTCGATCCTCACTGGGTTCCCCCTACCTTTGGCCTTGTGCCACATCTAAGCTACGCTTGGAAAATCACTATGTTTTGGGCGCCTCGAGGCGGTGTAATGGTTAGCAAGCTCGTCTCACTAGAACATTTACGACTGAGTAGTGAGTTCGATCCTCACTGGGTGCCCCTCTACTTTCGGCCTTGTGCCACATCTAAGCTACGCTTGGAAAATCACTATAAAAATGAAAGGTTGACATTGCCTGTTAAAGAACTGCTGCAGACAGCGGTATGTTGTGTTCGCTCCTCAAGTGAAAACTTATGAGGAACCTAAATTCGCTCTTTGCAGATTTTTCCCCCAATTCACTTGAGATGTTCGTAGACAAATGAATATGACGTGTTTTGGTTTCCTGCCAAAATCTCTGGCACTTAGACGTATAATCCAATTCAATAGTCTCTTTCAAGAGTTTTTATTCGGTGAGTCTTGCCTTCCAAACTGAACATTGTCGGATATGTCACAATCGATATTATTAAATCGTAGCTGACATGTACAAGCTTTCACTAGATCCGTATCTTCTTCTATGTGCCGTATCCCTTGAGAACATTGGCGATCATAGCTCTCCACAATTTCCTGTCACCCTTAATAAATTTTGTCTTTTTCTTATCTTTCCTAAACCTTGTTCTGCCATCCATATACTCAAGCTTGCTAGGTAGATTATTCGTTGTTTTACTTTGTACCTCTTACCTTCAATCTGTCCTGTGAGTATCAAATTTTCCAAGCCTTCTTTCCTCATTGTGTGCCTTAGAATTTTCAACTATTTCTTTCTGATATTAAGTGTCCTTTTTGTTTCTATTTTCTCTAAAACTTCGTCATTGATCAGTTGTCCGATCCATGCTATTCTCAGCATCCTCCTGTAGAACCACATTTCTGTTGCTTCAAGTCTCTTCTTCATCTTTGAGGACATTGTCCCGAATTCACTGCCATATAGGAGAAATCATATTACGTAACAGTTCAGTATTCTTTTCTTTGTTTCTAATGAAGTTTTTCTGTTTTTTTAATATTTTGCTTAGTTTTTGGAAGGCATCTTTCGCTATCCCAATGCTCCTTCGGATTTCAGTGTTGTACTTTGTGTCCTCTGTTAAAACACCTCCCAGATATTTAAAACACTGTATACACTGTACAGATGTTTGTAAAACCCTTTATAGCAGAATCACGCTTTAGTAATTTAGACATTAAGGAAGCGAATATGTTATTTTTTTTAAGGATATAATCCCCCATGAGATTAAACCCCGAAATGCACTATAACCGGCACATTCTCGGATTACGCACGATAAACTAATTCACGATGTACTTTTAGATGATTCATCCTTGGTACTACTTTGGTTCGTTCACCGAGAATTCATGACGGTTACCAAATATTAATATCAATCACTAGTTGTTGACTTTTATGTATATTTATTTACATTTTATTTATATATTATCTACGTAAATACAGCCTCTATAAAACATTTTTTTGCTTTTTTCTGGGTTGAATAAACATTAAGAAATTTTGTTTTATAATGGGCACTAAATCTTACTTATTATAAAACGCAGATTGTGTGTGTGTGTGTGTGTGTGTGCGTTTATATATTGGATCGGATTTCCTACATTTTTCAACCGATTTCAGCAAAACTTCACAGGACTGCGTAAAATTACCTTGCAGTGGTTCTGACAGCGCCAAAAATTAGAAAAACACAATTGTTTTTGCATTAAATCAATTTGAAAATCGATTCTGTCGCCAGAATGAAAGGGGGACAACTCATATCGAGTTATACCTATTATAAAACCCAGGTTGTTTGTGTGTGTGTGTGTGTGTTCGTATATGGGATCGGATTTCCTACATTTTTCAACCGATTTCAACAAAACTTCACCTTTTTTTCGGCAGGTAGTGTTTCTTATTGTCTTGCACACTTTTTTCTTTATTTTTACATTCAGAATGCTTTAAAAATTCCATTTACAAGACAATTGTTTATAATAAAATTCTATTCAATCGATACTCATAACGATTGAAAACAATGTTTTTGTTTGAGTTTGACCAATTCGTAAAAAAAAAACAAAAAAAAACAAAAACAAAAACTAATTAAGACACGCGTGTCCGTCAGCCTTAAACAATAATCTTTGTCAATTTTATTTTTCAGTCTTTATGATGGTCGATACTTGATCTATCTCTTACTGTTACATCCCCGGGCAACGCCGGGCTCTCCTGCTAGTATATTTATATTAGTGTCCATAAAAGAATTCGTTGATATATTTTGTAAGTCGCATGAGATAACAGTTTTTTTTTATTATTATAGATTAAATTAGTCGTGTCCTCATTTAATTAAACCTACTCAGATTTTGATATTTTTCTTCCCTATCTCATTAAAATAATATCTTATTCAATATATTGGCATACACATTAATTATATTTTAATTACTTAATTGGTGTTCACGTTAAAGGCAAAGGTCATTTGTTTTGTTATTTTATATGCCGCGCGCGGACGTAACGTCCACGTCTTGTTCACACCTCAGAGTAACAGTGATTATGTGTACACTGTTCGTAAATAGTTGTTCAACAAAATTTATTCGAAAAACATTTATTCGAATTGTAAATTGTTTGAATGAAAATTAATCCAAAAAAAACAATTATACTAAATGATAATTATTCGAAATGCAAAGTTCTTCATTGCAATAAAAATGTAAAAATTAAAAGAGGAAATAAACAAATAGTCAACTACTTGCATGCAAATAGTCAACTACTAAAGAGTACTCGTAAAAGGATACCACTATTTTTTTAAGTTTTCCATTTACGTCGCGGTATTTCTTGGCGCTCTTAATATTTTGGCAACCTGCTCTTACTTTTGCAATATAAATTTCTTGCAACTCCTGTTATCTTTTAAAAGCGTAGGATGATGGGATGACATTTGTTGCATAAAA
>CAHIKZ030005521.1:2020000-2100000 GCA_903632075.3 Acanthosepion pharaonis | reverse complement strand
AGTTATAGGTAAGGACCCATGACACTAAGATTTCTCGAAAACGCAGGCCGATAGACGTAATATACGCTGTTTAAAGTAAAAATAAAAATTGGTCGTCTATTTCAACTATGCGTATCCATTATAATAACGGTTGAAGTTATATATATATATATATATATATATATATATATGCATGACTTTTCGGTAAATCGAATCGAGTTCTCTCAGTCACTGTGTGTTTATCTAAAAAGAAATACGCTTAAATTCACCTTCATCCTTGCCGTGTGCCAACGGCTGAGTGGTAGAATCCCCCAACTGACTCCAATTCAGTCGGATTTCGATCTTAGCTAGAGGCGCACTGATTAGCTGTGATGCAGCAAAACTGCCTGTCTGTGGCTGACAATGTATATATAGTTGTTTTAGGTTTCTCGTACAAAAAAAGACGCAGGTTCGATCTCTTCTTGATTAAAATTTCTCGAAAACGCAAGCCGATTGACGTAATACACACTGTTTAAAGTAAAAAGCATTATTGGTTGTCTATTTCAAATACGAATATCCACTATAATAACGGTTAAAGTAATATACATACATACATATATATATATATATATATATATATTTGTATTCTCGATTTAATTCTTTTAATTATTTTTCATATCTAAGTACGTGTTATTCTTATTATCGTGTACAAATTTCAACCTAAAATATCCTTCGTGTATAAGTCGTGCGTCAAAACAAACAAATATGATCTTAAGGAAATCTCAATTCATACATAAATCTATGCGATAAGAGTTAGCCAAGAATAAATTTTCTTAGGTCACACAGTCACTGTTTTTGGCAGACATTGTAACTGAGCTAGGAGAATTTAGATTCATAAAGACGGTAGGATGTATTTGGTGTGACTGAGAGCAAAACTTCATTGTTCAATCAAGAGTTTCACACACACTCACACCATAAACGTTAAAAATTAAAAAAAAAGTATGGCGCTCTACAGTTAAACACAAACGCTGTAATATGCACTTGTCATTTGATACGTAAGTAGGCACAAGAACTTGGAAAACTGGTAGGTGTTAAGCTTTGCTTTAATGCTTATCTTCATAGATATAACATGAACAATATCCATAATTAATATACCGTATGACCCACAAAAATGTACACCCAATTTTAAATTAATAACTTTCGTAAATAGAGAGATATTTTCAATATGTTTTATTCAACACAGAGAATTGTTTACTGTAGCCGCCTAAAAACATTTAATATTTAACGTTACAGTAATCCAACAGTTCACGCTTTAGTCTTTTTCTGTGTCCCTTCAGGGCGTGGCTGATTATGGCTCTCCAGAACTCCCTGTCCATTAGAAATTTTTAACTTTTCACTATTTCTCCTAAGCTCTTTTCTGCCAACCATTTATACAAGATTGTTAGGTAGATTATGTTTTTCCCTTTCTTTCTTGCCTTCATCATGCCGTGTGGATGTCAAATTTTCCAAGCCTTCTTTGCTCATTATGTGCCTTAAAAATTTAAATTGTCTATTTTTGATTCAAAGTGCAATTGTCCTTGCTTCCATTTTCTCTAAAACTTCGTCATTGGTTACTTATTCAGTCCATGGTATTCTCAGTATCCTTCTGTAGAACTACATTTCTAAGCAACTCTTGCGCTCGATACAATCATTGAAACGCGTGTAGCGTAAAGGTTATATTACACAGAGAGTCGAGTCGGCGAACAAAGAATTACTCCTCTGCACTTCAGACCATGGAGAAGACAATAGTAAAATCGCTCCATTATCTTTCCCAAGAACGCATGGCATTCACATTCTGTGAGAATATAGACGTTTTGGGTGAATCGTACTAATGTAAACAAACTCCGAATCTTTATTCTCAGAAATCTTTTCATAAATAACATGCTTCTTTGGTTTAAAAAAAATTGGACACTCTCTTTCTGTAAGAATATAGACGTTTTGGGCTAATTCTAATTAATATACAAAACTCGAATTTATGATCTTGGGACCAGAAAACTTAGACAACACATTAATCATGTCTTCTTATTATTGGAGAGAAGTGAATAGGTTAGGAGAAAATTTGATTTTGCTCAGTTTTACTGAAAATTGAAGAGATATTTCTGGGTTCGACCCTCTTTGGAACCGTTCTTAAATTCATTTTATTGTTTAGACATAATTATTAACTTGTATCTTTTTTCAATTTTCTCCCAACTATACAATCTATACTTCTGAGAATTTTAATAATTATTGTCCAATTAGTAGTTCCCCCAGATCACCATCCAGAGATTTCATGCTATTAAACATTTGAACAGGGCTAGTGTCCTGTTACATAAGTACCGGCTTATATTTTCTTTGCCAGTGATTTATAACTTAGAAATGGCTCTTAAAAAGGAACGATTTTAACTTTATTTAACAGACAAATGCATTACATTTATAAAACAAACGTATTTATTTCAATAACGAGCACGTATATCTCCATTCCCTCTTAAAAAATATCCGTTTTATTATGTCCTTCGACATGCCCGCCATTTTTCTGAATACAGATTTCGACACGAGGTCACATTGATGCCGTTAATTTTTTTTTTTTTCATTAGATCTGAATAGACTTTCAACAAGTTTGTTTTTATGCTGTATACGAAAGAAAGAAAGAAAAAAAAACAATTTTATGTGTTATATAAAACAAACACATTCAAAATATCTCTATTTTTTATTTTTTTAGATATTTAAGTTTAAAAAAAACGAGAGTACATGTTTTATGTGTGACACGGTATATTAATTTACTTTAGAAACTGAAGAACACTGACTAGTGGTCGGCTTAAGTGTAGCAAAGTCGTTGACATGGGCTGCAGAGGGACCCCACCGAATACTTGTCGCTATTTCCGCCGCACGCCACAATAAACGCGTGCTAATTGTAGCCGTTTTCTCTTGCTGTGGTTATCAACATCTTGAAAACGTCGCGAGGGAAATCGTAGAAGTATCTTTGAAATTTACTGAGCTTTTGATTATTTACGTAGTTAGTCTACATCCCGAAGAGAGAGAGAGAGAGAAAAAAATCGGTACAAATTGCTGTACAAACTGAAATTAAGAACACGAGTTCGTTCAAAGAAGTACAAAAGAAGAACACCAGAAAACGTTTAAACACTTGTCTTTCAATTCTGGGTCGATTCAGTACAAAATAACTACTACGGTGATGTCATGGATAGCGGCTCGGAATGAGAAATTGGAGAGCCGGGTTCGAATTCACTTACGCGTAAATAGGAGGACAGACTGATTCTATAGCCTTTGTTGGCAAACTATCTAGTAGAAGGAACACATTGAATTAAAATCAGCGTAGGGTCCGTCAGGTTATCTTACCCAAAGACACAGCACTTCTGCTACTGTACCGTTGGTGCTCATCCGACTCTAACGGGTTAGGGGAGACGGGATTGGATTATTTTAGCATTAATTCAAAAAATCTGCATTCCATCCCAGTTCGTTAAATTTCACATATGGGAAGGTAGGAATCCAACGCTACTCCCAGATTATTAGCAGTAGATAATTATTTAAACATGTATTGTGCAATATAACAGACAACAAACGTCTATTATGTTTTATCAGGAACCGTTCCAAGCTTTGTATGTTGGCTTTAATTTCAGGAGAAAATAAAAGCAAAAAACTGCCCAACGTTTGAATATTTCTTTGCTGTGTTGTTTATCGATCTAAGCTTTTCGTTGTCTGTTATATTTAACGATACATGTTTGAATATATATATATATATATATATATATATATATATATATATATATATATATATATATATGACAAAATATAGTCTTAAGATGTACTATATTTATGGGATAAAGGACTCAATATCAGAGATAGAGCCTGTGTAAATCTAAAAGTGGACATAGAAGTCAACAATTAGAGTGCGACAGTCTGTTTCATGCTAGATGTAATCGTCAGGTCACAATCGTCAGGCCACTTTTATCAGGTTCACTTATATATATATATATATATATATATATATATATAAAGTGAACATTGAAGTCAACACTCAGAGACGACAGACTGTTTTCATGCTAGACGCAATCATCAGGCCATATGTGTTGTTTTTTCTCGACTATTTATATATATGGGACAGTGGTGCATTGTGGGTCCATTATACATATATATATATATATATATATATATATATATATATATATATATATATATATATATATATGAACATTTATACGTTAACGGGATGCGTATTTTGTACATTTTTATATTTATTTTTTTAACCCGTAAATAACATGAACTACCTACTCCATTATTACTAGAATCCTATATATATATATACATATATATATATATATATATATCAAAATTGTAACGGTGAGTTTTCAGTCATCACCTGAAAATAACGATGTACATGAAACGTTATGCTATCAGTGAGGAAAAAATATATATTTATTAATAATTATTATTCATTTATAGCTCTGTTATTCTACAACTATTTATTTATAGTAGGAATTTTTATAAATTTAATTTTCTTTACGAAAACTGTTGATACCGAAAATCGAGATAATATGAAATAAATTGTAAATTATTGTAAATTTCTATCTCATGCCTGGCAGTGACTTTCTTTTGAAGCTGAAATTCACTCAACAGTTGCAAATACATATCAATCAGTAATTTGATCTCAGCTCCTGTGTCTTAACTGACACACAAAATGTCTCCCTTCTTGATTTATGGTGAAAGGCTCAAATACCGCTGAACTTTTAGAAAGATTTCTTCTTTTTTTTTCTTTTTTTTTTATTGTCACCGACTCGGAGAAAAACTTCATTTGGTTTGTGTCTTCGACACTGACTTACCAGTTCTTAGTATTTACAGAATTCGATGCTGTGTGCAAATAATGCAAATAGCTAAATTGTTGCCTGCGCACATGTAAACACCCCATCCCGCCCACACACACCAAAAAAATAGGCACAAAGAAAGGATTGAATTGCAACGGAAGTTTGTAAATATTACTATTCCAATGCACAGCCTTCTTTGCATAGACATAGGAACATGTGTATTAAACTTATTAGCAGATGCAAAGAGATTATCTCTATCTCTCTCTCTCTCTATATATATATATATTGATTTTCTAAGCGTAGCTTGGATGTGGGACAAGGCCGAAAGAATGGAAGCACCCAGTGAGGATCGAACTCACTACTGAGCGAGACAAGCTTGCTAATCATTATACCACGCCTATGTTATATATATATATATATATATATATATATATATATATATATATATATATATATATATATATATATATATTAGATTCATATCTATCTATCTACTCTATCTATCTATCTGTATATATATATATATATATATATATATATATATATCGATTCATATATATATATATATATATATATATATATATATATATATCAGCCGATTCATAACTATCTATCTATATATCTCGGTCGATTAATAGCTATCTATTGTTTTTTTTGTTTTTAAATCATTTTACTCCAAGCAAGGCGGGGCCAATGTTAACGAGGGTTACAGTGAATGAAAGTGAGAGAAAAGACTGAGTTTAGGGAGGTTTGAGGAAAGGACAAATGATGATCGGGATTCAAGAAGACAGAAGATAGCGATTGACGTTGCATTTAAATTTGTATTTATTAGAGAAACTAGTAAACGGAAGTGAGTTCCACAGATGGGAAGTCCGGGAAAAGAAACTGTTGGAGTAGAAGTGACTTAAAAGAGATGGAAAAAAACTGTAATTAGGACCCTGGAAACCTTTTAAGGGCTACGAAGTGTCCTTCAAGAGGTAGCTGAGGCACTACACTAAGAGTATTCGAAGGGAATTAAGGTTTGCATTTTTTTTAATAAATAAATGATTCTCATGAAAAATTCTCAACATTCCTGGAGTGTGCAAGGCACAAGAAAAAGATATATATATATATATATATATATATATATATATATATATATATATGTGTGTGTGTGTGTGTGTGTGTGTGTGTGTGTGTGTATGTATGTATATTTGTATATATATATATATAGTGAGAGATTAAAATAGATTAATAAAGTCTCTTATTCTATACATCTACTTTCAGACCAATGAGAATAATGTAACTGTTGCCAAAATGAAGTACTTTTATTTCTCTACAAAATTGCAAGTGTATTTTTCAACAGTGTCCCCATTTAATGGTACGATTTAATGATTGATGAGTAAGGTTTCGAGTTTAAAAAAAAAGTTTCAGATGAGAGAGAATAATGAATCTGTTGCCAAAAATGAAAACAAATTATTTATCTTCAAAATTGCATTTTACATTTTTTTCAGCAGACTCCCAATTTAGTATTACAATTTTTTTTTCATACTTTTTTTCCTCTTTTTGCTTCCGAAAATGTTTTGGTTTACATTTGATCCAATTTCATGCAACAACCTTGGCATCGAAAGAAAAATGTTGACTTTTCAACGCGTCTTTCAATTTCGAGAACAAACATTGTGTTGCCAAATACGTGTTTTACGGTGGTTGTTCAACAGATATGAAATTCAGCATTCACATCGTTTGTACTGTGTTTGCTGTCATGGTGTCTCTTGCTATCATGATGCATAAAAAGTTCTTTCATGCCTTTTTTTAATAATGTCTTTTTTTTTTTTTTTTTGAATGCTCGCTAATGCTACTTTACTTTTACGTTTCTGAATTTAGATTGATGGACAAACTTTAAGTGTCAATGACTTGATTTGATTTGCTTGTTTAACAGCATATCAACTCCTTATGGATCATTTAATGCCGAAATTTAATTTTCTTGGAAGCTTTGAAGTAATAAAATTTTCATCTAAGTTATTCTGCTTTCACAGTTGAATACATGGTAGATGATACTCAGCTTTTGTGCATATACATGTTTCTGTGGACATGATTAGTTGAGGTGGTAATATATGTGTTTTATGTTGTTGTTTTGTTGGAGTTATGTTATGGAATACATCTTAATTTCTTTAAGAAATTGTAGGATATTATATGGATTAATGTCATGAAAAGGTTCATGATGGTTGTTTAGTTGGTTCATTTTGTTTGGCATAATATCAACTTCTATGAGATATTTAATGCCAAAATTTTAATATCTTAAATACAATTTTATGACTTCAATTAGTTATATACTATAAATAGATACTTTTGGTAATTTTATTATAAATAGTTATTGTTGGTAATTTTACTATAAATAGGTATTGTTGGTAATTTTTCTATATAAAAATATATTGCTGGTATCTTTACTATAAAAATGTAGTTTTTATATTTTCATAGTGTTTTGTTTGCAGATTCACTATTTGCCCATAGCTGGGACCCTAACAGGTGCTACCACCCCGGATCAGGGTGGATCCGGGAACAAGAGCAATTAAGAGATGGTTTCACACTCATCAAAACCTCTCATTTCCCGATCAGACGCGTTGCTGCAGGATGTAGTTTATTATCATACCCAGGACTCTTCAAGTGTCTAAAATTATATCACTAACCACTAATATTAAACACTTTGCAAAGGTGGCACGCGCTAGGATAGCATGCCAAAGCCGACAGAACCAGGAAGTCACATCCTCATGGTCAGAAAGCAAGCATTATAAACGCTAGTCCACGCACTTACATGAAGGACATATTGACCTAGAAATTAAGTCGATGGACTGCTAATCCATGCGTGAGTTCAAATCACATCCTCGTTGACTTTGCTGCGGAATTTGTGCTAATTTGGATGTGTCAGAATGTGAAAGTGTGTGAAGGCTTAAAAATGTGCGTGCTCGTTAAATATTCATCGACAACAAATAAAATAAGCAAACATTTGAAGGCAATTAAATTGGAAGAAATCAAGGAGAAACAACATAGTTATAGATTTCAACAAATAACATGAATTTATATACATTTGACATGCACAAAGTGAATTTATAATTGCTTGATAAATGTGGCAAGTGAGAAAAAAATGTAAGGAGCGACCATGCAGAGATTTAGTGCATGAAAACTTGTAGTTTAAGTTTGTCTATGAAATTAAAACAGTTTGAATTCTGCAAGGTAAAATGTCACTTGTGTGAGTTCAAACATTAGTGTGTATGACAATTGTAAATGTTGTTTAAAGTCATAAGGAGTTATGTACCTTTGACTGATATGATATAAATTGATTAAATATACAATTACTACTTTGTAGTGATAATGTCACTTTTTCTAGTGAATTGTCAGTTGAGTTAATTCGCGCGGCAAGACTGTGTGAGTTGTGTTGAGTTACTGAGAGAGAATGGTGGTTGTTGAGTCAGTGTGCTGGCGCGCGTGGAGTTTATTGGCATCTCTCAAAAGCTCAGTTCCTGACTGCTTGAATCCAGTCAAGCGATCCTTTTTATTGAATTTTGGATTTCAAACTGGCTCCAGATAGGTGAACGGGAAAAAGGATTTGTCTCAACTTTTTAAGACCTTTGAGCGCGGTTTATTTTGTGTCCTTTTAACCAATAGGAAGTCAAATTTGGAAAAGTGAAGTGATGATTGGTTAAAGTTGATTTGAGAGAAGAGTGCATTTTCCCGCAGGGGTGACTGGCAAATATGGAGGATTCCATTAACTTCATTAGTGTTTGTAATTGTACTTCACTTTTATTATACCATTTTTAGTTTAATAAGAAGGGAATCATTGGAAATGACTAATAGTTTAGCCGACAGCCATCGGAATCCACAAAACTTTCGACAAATATGACACTCATTAAATCCAGAAAAGAGAACAGTTGTATGTTGTATGCATACAAGAAAATATAATCACAAAAGAACTAAACAAACGTACCTTTTCAGTCTTCTTCAAAGAAACATATATTAAAAAAGGTTTGCTAACCAAATGCACACATCTTATCCATACAGTTGTGTGCAGAATTTTTCACACACTTCCATAATCTACTATCTATATTTCTGATGTTGTCTGTTTGTGTGTCTGTCGTGGGCGTTGTTATCTCGCCCAGGCCGCATTTCTCACCCGATTTCGATGCCGTTTTCAACACAAGTTTGCAAATGGCTGCCGTAAGAACATGACGGAGCCCGATTTTTCAGTTCGGAATCAGGTTCCGAAAAAATCGATAATCGAAAAAATCGATAATCGAAAAAATTCTGCTTACAGAAGGAATGATCGCATTTCAACCAAATTTGACACCCTCTTAGAGTCCAACCATTAGAAGTGTTGTCCAGAAGTTTCATGACCACGGACCCCTAAACAGCGCGGAAAATCGATAAAACCCAAAAACCGATACGCCCAGATTGCGTCTGAACCGCATATCGGTTTTTAGCGAAAACCGAGCGGATTTATGAAGAGGCCATTGGGAGTCATCATGTGAAGTTTCAACTCTGAGCACCCCCCAAACAGAGTGCAAATCGACAATCGGTCAACCCTTAAAATGTTTTTCCGGTTTTGTAAAGCTGATCGTATTGTGTTTATTTTGTTTAGTTCTTTTTTCGTAACAGATTTAATGTTTACTATAGAGCTTAGAAAAAAGTTGGCGGTGTGATATAGGCAAGAAGTAAGGCATGTAACATCAGCACGGCAAAGGGCACTCCTCTAAAAAGGCAAGGAAGGGCAAAAATATTTTAAGTCAAGTGATAGCGATTGCTGTATTAGTCGTACTATTTTTTAATCAAGCACGGGCAACGCCGGGCCATGCTGCTAGTTACAAATAAAGCTGTAATACCTCAAATTTTTATAGAAACTTCATGTACATTTTTTTCACAAATGATGAAATAATTGATTTAAAAGAATGAACAATGATGCCCACAGCAAAAATTATATTTTAATGTCAAACAATAATAAAAAAAAACTCAAAAAAATTATCATAGGATTAAATTATTGGCCTTCTTACCTCACTAATCAATTGTGTAATCTTTATTCTTGATTATTGCCTTTAATCATTTTTTATAGTTCCTTACAAGATCACTACACATAAGGATAGGCATTTTGCACCAATCTTGGCAATAGTTTCAACTTTTTTAATTCACTCCAAGAAATTATAAATTTTAAACCCAAGTTTTTTTTTCATTAAATTTTTGGCACATTTTTATATTATAAATTCTAAAAATCAATGTGTGTTTCGCTTGCCTCGCAATAACTCCAATCCTCAGAATGAAAATTACCAAAAATCAGAGAGTTATTCACATTTCCTAAGTACGGATGATATTCGAAAAATTAAAATTTCGAAGGATTTCTTTCTATTACTTTTTTCTTCAAATATAAATTTTCAATGCGGCTTATGTCAGGACTTTGTGCAGGGTACACCAGTAACTTCATTTTTGCTGACATCTCAGTAATTCGTGCCGTGTTTTTCGGATCATTGTCATGTTGGAACGTCCAGTGACGCCCCAAAGACAGCTTTCGTGCATGTTGTTTTATATTATTTTTAAGATTAGACTAATACTACACTTTATCTATGATATCCTGTACTCTCACTAGTTCACCTGATCCATGAGCAGAAAAACATCCCCAGATCAGAATGGGCCCACCAATGTGCTTAATTGTAGGCAGGGTACTTTTGAATTGTGAGCTTCATTTTCTTTCATCCATACATAACGGGAGTTCATGTAACCAAATAATTCTTGTTTGTTTTCATCTAACCATAAAAGTTCCAGTCTTTACTAACATGTGTTAGATGACTTCTAGCATAAGCTAATCTGCATTTTATGTGTTTAGCCTTAAGGAAAGGATTTTTTTTTTGAGCGACGCGCTCGAATTCCTGCTCGATGAAAGCATTTAGTACCTGTCTTCATCAATACATTCAACTCTGATGTCTTTACAGCGTCGTCCTTTGTCGTTAAAGGGGGGTTCTTCGAGACATCTCTAACAATTTTCCTTACTATTCTCTCGGAAATGAACCTTTTTCTGCCAGTACTTAATTCATTTCTCAACCTCGGTGGAGTGCTCACTAAAACATATATATATATATATATATATATATATATATATATGTGTGTGTGTGTGTGTGTGTGTGTGTGTGTGTGTGTGTGTGTGTGTGTGTGTAACTCACAACTAAGCAAGGTTTCTTGAAAATAGAACCTTACCTGAGATGCTCTTCGTAGCTGAGTGGTAAAGCACACCGGATCAAACAGTGGTTTCTCCTCGAAAGAAAGATGCATGTTCGATTCTTGCCGGAGAGCACATTTTCTTTATTGAGATTTCTGGAACGCGTATGCCGATAGTCGTAGTACAAACTGTTTGAAAGTAGAAATAAAATGGCCCGTCTATTTTAACTACGGTTATCCGCTAGAATCTCGTTTGAAGTAATAGAAAGGTTCGATTAAAAATGAATCAACTAATTCTTTATACACCCAAACACGTAACTCACAGATACACACACGTGTATATATATATATATATATATATATATATATATATATATATATATATATATATATATTATAATAAAAAAAAGAACAGTAAGATATATAATCCGGTGTTCTTACTGATATCTTTATTTTTACAAAACAGTGCTCAATGTAAATTTACAGAGCATAAATATTCGCTTGAAGATGAAACAGAACTAATGCTTTTAATTTAATATAATTAAATTTGAAATTTTTAGTTTCCGTTTTTGAAACACGGTAATTCCTATGTAGCGAAGAAACCATATTTTAAATCAGGTATTTTATAATACATATATATATATATATGTGTGTGTGTGTGTGTGTGTGTGTGTGTGTGTGTGTGTGTGTGTGTGTATCGACATTTAGGCAGCATATTTTCATTCGAGCATGTTCGGTTACTTTAGACGTATTTGAAACATGGTAATTCCTATGTAGCGAAGAAACCATATTTTAAGTCAGGTATATAATACATATATATATATATATATATATATGTGTGTGTGTGTGTGTGTGTGTGTGTGTGTATGTATCGACATTTAGGCAGCATATTTTCATTCAAGCATGTTCGATTACTTTAGACGTATTATGTCTATTTATTTTAGTTTTAATCTTTTCAAGTCCTCGAATTAATTTCTTGGTCGCTGTAGAAAATTGATTTATGTTTTTGCTTATTATTTTGATGAAGTACTAATGTATTTTCGACTAATATCTGTCTAAATCGTGAATGTAGACATGACTGTTCTTTCCTTTACATGTTCTGAGGTTTTACAATGACGTCATTGACGAGACGGGTTACGTTTCACTTGAATGTGCATAGTTCATTCTCAGAAGATTTAAAAGAACACTCATGTCTACATTTACAGTTTAAACAGATATTAGTCGAAAATACATTATTACTTCAAGCAAAAACTTAAAATTCTGAAAGCCCTTTAAATAAGCGAATTGCAGACAAAAATAAATAATGTCAACTATGGGTACAGCAACAAAATTCTTAAATTTCTTTTTTTATAAAATACTTAATTAAAATATTATAACTTAAAAAACTAAAAATCTTTTTTTAAATGTTAAAATAAAAAATTACAAAGTTACCTCCCTTGTATATTCGAATGTGAAACATTGTAAAAGATTAGTGAAAAAATATTTTGAATATTGACCTACTGTATACGCATCTACAGATATTTTAACACCCTGAAGATGGTCTCAGATAAGATTGAAACTGTTTGGGAAAATAAAAAATTATTGGAAAGAAAATTTTGGATTTTTTCTCCTTCAATTTTCTACAGCTACCACGGAATTAATTCTTTGACCTGAAAGGATCAGAACTAAAATAGACATAATATACTAAATTATTTAACCAATCACACTTGAATACACACACACACACACACACACACACACACACACACATATATATATATATATATATATATATATATATAATTATTATTTATAAAAAAATTATAACATAAATATGTTATAAAATCACTAAAAAAAAATAGCCATTTTGTTTCAACACACTCGGTGTCTTATCAAGTGATATATATATAATATATATATGTGTGTGTGTGTGTATATATATATATATATATATATATGTGTGTGTGTGTGTGTGTGTGTGTGTGTGTGTACGCGCGCACGCGTGTGGAACAGGGACATTCCTGACTGCGTGTTACGAAGAGAGATTGAAGTGGACCTATCTCATAATGTAACATTTGGTATTGATTATGAATCTTGTAAATCAAAATTCTTGTGTTATATCACACTTTTCGAACAGTCTGTGCCATATAACTTTATCTATTGATTTATTGATTTTTTTTTTGCCTGGGCACGATTAATCTTCAAATTGTGGCAGTCAGTGCATAGAGAAAATATCAGAGGAAATGACAACAAGCGAATGGCATCAGGAATTTCGCTGCGGGTAGAATATTTAAAATATGCATCGTCGAAAACCAATGGATGTCGTGAGTCAATGAAAAGCAAGAAATTGGCATTAGGACAAAAATTCTACAAATGTGAATCAAATATACATAGATAATTGAAAAATAGCTCACTATTTTATGTATGACGGACTCTTCTGTCTTGTAAAAAATATAGTTATAAATAAACTAGATAGTTAGCTTTCAATCACCCTGTAGATCAAATATGGTTAGGAATCCGGTAGAATAATAAGATAAAAAAACAAATAGGAAAAATTTATCAATCAAACATATTTCGCTTTTGTTAAAGCTTCATCAGAGAATCTTTAATAAAAGTAAAACATGTTAGATTGATAAACGTTTTCTATTTGTTCTTTATCTTATCTTTTTATATGATAAAATATAGCTTTAACGTATACTATATTTATGAGTAAAAGTGCTGAATATCAGGGTTAGAGCGTGTGTAAATATAAAAGTGGACACTGGGATCAGCACAGATCGGCGACAGTCCGTTTCATGTTTGAACGCATGACAATTGCTTTCTGATGACCTGGAGATTACGTTCAAGCATAAAACTCTACCACCGCATTGTGTTAACCTAAGTGCACTTTTTTATATTTATATATGTGTTTGTGTGTGTGAGTGTTTATTAAGGTAGAATATTATGAGTTCATTTAAGCAGGTTTATTAAATTCAGCCAACAAAGTCTGTTTAATTTTTAGTGCATTTCTTACAAATTTCGAATAAGACGTTAAATAACCCTTGTAATGACAAAAGTACACATGTATAGGCTTTAGGAAAGCTTTATTCACCTGAAAATACAAGGTTCGCGTATAGTGTCCTTTTATAGTCCCAGTAAACAGAAATAGCTCTCTCAAAGAAGAGAGTAACGAAACAAGGGAGACAACTCTTGATTATTCATAACATTCCGATCAAATTTATAGATTTTTTGTGCCTACTTATTTTTGTTTTGTTTGATCAATTTCGACCGTTTCCTTCCTTATCAAGAACTAAATAGCGTTAGTATCGTAAACAAGTTTTACTTACTACATCCATATTAAATTAAGCATATCAAATAGTTCGTATATTCGTTCTCTCCATGTTTTCAAGCTCTGCGAAGCCGTTCTACAAATGACGTCACGTGTACGAGACACGGATATTTAAATTTGAAACGTTCCAAAACTTTCTATAAAAATTAATAATGTTTGGCACTGCTTCATGCACTAAAAATTCAAAAAAAAAAATTAATACTTATACTAATAGTTCGATAATTCCGGACTGAATAACTGCGAGGAAAACTAATCCAAATTTAATAATGGTTAACAATGCTTCATTTAATAATAAATTCAAGATAGCATTACTACAATTAACAGTCAACATAGAATGACGGTTGAATTTGTTGCGATGAAAGGTATTAAGCTAATAAATTTTTAAATCATATTACAAATGCGAATAGTCATAGAATGATAGTACTTGTAACAGGAAGAAATTACAATTAAGATGAAAGAAATACTTCTTTATAAGCCCGTGCCCTTCAGGACGTAGGCGATCATGTCTCTCCACAATTTCCTGTCTTTTGTAGCTCTAAATAAACTCTGTCTTTTCGCTATTTCTCTTAAACCCTGTTCTGTCATCCATTTACTCAAGCTCGTCAAATATGTCATGCTTTGTTTTCCTCTGTCCCTCACTATGTCCTGTGAGTATCAAATTTTCCAAGCCCTTCTTTCTCATTATGTGCCTCAGAAATTTCAACTGTCTCTTCCTGGTGTTAAGAAATGCTAATCCAAACTTAATATTGGTTTACAATGTTTCATCTAATAACAAATTCAAGGTAACAGGAGTACCTCTGGCAGGTTAATATGACATGTCAGCCATTCTTGACTTATTTGATATCAAATTTTTGTTTCAGCCACCTAATGAGGATCGAACTCGCTACTTATCGTCTTACAGACTTGTTTCGCTTCCACGGTGAAGCGTATTAATACTTATGGACACAGAGTGACAGTTGGAATTGTTGCGACGAAAAAGCTAATAAAATTAAGATTAAATTTCGTTACTACAATTAACAAGTGTTATAGAAAACTTACGTCTCTTTCCAAACTTTTTACGTGTCACTTTTTTTTCTTTTACTTTTAATTTTTATAAACTCGGCATAAACTGCTTCAATTTTTTCTTTACGGTGATCCAGTGACGTATGCAAAATAAATAAAAAAAAGGTTTTTATTTATATACTAGAGTATTTTAACGTTGGGAATATTTTTGGGTCATTTTGAGTAATAACAGGTTTTGTTACACATTTAACTGTCCCACGAGACGCTAGTAAATTTATGCGGGATTTCATCCTATATGGGCAAAAAAATCTAAAAACATGGTGTAACATGTTTTGTTCGTTAAAAACAACATACATTTGCTTTTACAGAGGGACATGATTCTGTTTCCTTTCTTAATTAATTGTAGGAACCTCCCAAATACTGTAAAAAACTTTCTCAACAGTAGGATTTTTTTTTTAGGTACAATTTTTATTATAGCGAAGAGATCAGTTACAATGTGCATCAACTTTATATCGAATTTTCTGCTTTCTTATTTTACTTCATGCCTTTCCATCTATGAGAAAATGCATGTTGACTTTAAGAAGGCTATAGAATTGATCAGCCGAAACGCTTTGCTAACAACATAACCAACACAACGGATGAGGTCAAGAATTCGAACGACTCCTAGGATGGTAAAAACTCTTCTCTCAATTAGAAACGTGTGTTGGTAGTTTGACGGTTATCGAGACAGCAAAATGAAATCAGCTATCCGAGTTCAAATTCCGGTTTAGTCTCTTGTGTTCACTTGGCACTAATACACTTGGAAAAGGAAAAAATCTATTTCTTTCCCCCCACACACCAAATATGGGTTAAATAGCATCCTACTTATCGAGTTTATATTGTAATTATTTGCATGTTTTGATTATTACAAAATATTATTATTATTATTATTATTATTATTATTATTATTATTATTATTATCCAATCGGGTGCGCGGAAAACGTGCCCTTTTCCCGTCTAATTCATTTAAAAGGCCAGAGTAGCTGTCAGCGTTTGATTAAGAGGGGGAATCAGGGATTGATCTCCCCTGATTGGGTCGACTTGGAGATGGGGTGTATGATGCTGAAAGACCCGATGAACCAAGTCAAATTACAATACTGACGACCCCCCTCCGGTTCTCTACTTAAGTACATATTTTTGAATTATTATATAGACACTGGTATGCCACTGTGGTTAACAAAGGGAATATAGACAAGTCGAAGAAATGACTCCGTAATTAGCAGTTAATAGACTTGAAGGTATCTCAACTGGAATTAAATTTTATTCAATTTTTTTTTTGCAAAAATTACGAGGAAACCTGCATCGTGATTAAACTAGAAAGTCTTTTATTTTCCACTTTATAGCGTTTTAACTTTCTTACACTAACGCAAATTACGCTACGATGTGCCTTCTATTTTTTGTCTATTTCAATAACAAAAGAACAAGTCAGACCTTTATAGCGTAGATTATTTATCCACTCTGTTTTCACACCTGTAGTATCTGTTCGCATTCACTGGAGATCAAATTCACAAAATCCAACGCTCTCCGCACCCTGGTTATGACGATAAGGTATATAAAGTAGCAAGGCCTTTGATCCGGAGGTTTTGAGGAGCGTGGAACCACCTCTGAATTGCTGTTGTTCTCAGATTCACCTCCGACCCCGGGGTGGTAGTATCTGTTAGTCCTCAGCTATGGACAAATAGTTAACCACCAAACTGGAGTCAAAACACTGTGAAAGTATAAAATACATTTTTATAGTAAAAATACCAGTAATACATTTTTGAAAAAATATATATTTGCAGCAATACAATTTTATATATATATATATAGATAGATAGATAGATATAATATATATATACAATATATATATATATATATATATAATATATATATATATATATACAATATATATATATATATATACAATATATATATATATATATATATATATATATATAATATATATATATATACAATATATATATAAATATAGATATATATATACTATATATATAAACAATATATATATATATATACAATAAATATATACAATATATATACAATATATATATACGATATATATATACAATATATATATATATATACGATCTATACAGTGTAACCCGGATATAAGAAAACCCGGGTATAAGAGATTTTCTCTGGTCCCAAATTAGAGCCTGTGTTAATGTATATAAAATAGACCAAACCCGGATATAAGAGAAACCCGGATATAAGAGACTTCTTCTCCGGTCCCGACAACTCTCTTATATCCGGGTTACACTGTATATACGATATATATATACAATATATGTATACAATATATATATACACTATATACATATACAATATATATATATATATACAATATATATATACAATATATATATATATTCAATATATATATATATATATATATATATATATATATATATATATATATATATATATATATATATATATATATATATATATATATATATATATATTATCAGCATTACATTTTTTTGTAAAAGAAATTATTAATGCTTCCAAGAAAATGAAATTTCATCACCAAATGATCCATAAGTAGTTGATATGCCGCTAGTCAAATCTATTCTAAGAATCTTGGAGACTTTAAATAAACCATTGAGGTTGATATACCGTAAAACAAAATTAACCAAACTAAACTAAACCTCCGCTCTCCTACGTGTTGTGACAAATTTTCCAACTCTCTCATCTGGATGATTACAGTTCTTCTTCGGTATTTCAATTCTTCCAGCCTTCCAAATTTTCCTCTGCACAATTCCAGTCTGCCAATAATGATGGGTATACTCTTCATGTTCAGGTTGCCTTTTACGCAGCAAGATTGAGATATTTCTTAGCCTTTTTTTCCCCTCTTTTACTTTTATTCCTTTACTTACTGGAACAGCAACGCCCACCGATAAATCACATTTTTTTTTTGTTTACAATATCGAGGTTTGGTCTTCTGGCGAGGATTGGGTAACATGTTTCATTGTATTATTTATATATTGTGCATCTGCATATTCCCACCATGTGACTGGGGGGGGGTATTCGTTACGGATTGACTAGTAGCAAGTCTACTTAAATCTCCTGTAATTTTGAAGTATTTTTGTATACCCCAGAACTGCTGTGGTCTGTGGACACACCTCAAATCCTCATTTCATCCTATTTTTTTCAACTTTTCTCACCCGAATCTGTCTTGCACATGTATAAATCTATTCGTCCGTGTACTGGATATTCCTGCCACATCTCTTCTGTTGTTTCTGCTATGGATTTAGAAATTCTTGAAAAAATTCAAAGAATGTTATCGGTCAAATTCTGCCATCTCAGCTTCAATCATTTTCCTTCCACCGCAATGTAGCTTCTCTGTGTCTTTTTTAGAAACATTTTTATGGTAATTGTTCTGATGAGCAATTCTTCTTCGTGACTCGACTTTACGAATTTAAGCGCAATACTAGATTGGCAGTTAGGTCTCATCATTTTACTGTTGAAATTGCTAAGTGTAACCGCAAGTTCTATTCTAATAGTTTGTTCGCGCGCGCTTCTCGCCTATGGGACTCTCTTCTAGCGTCTTGCTTTTCTCTCAACTACGCTCTCCAAAAATTTGAATGCAACGTCAGTCTTTATCTCCCGTCTTCTTGAATCCCTTTATTTTATTGTCCTCCCTTCACAGCAACCTTTTCTCATTTTATTTCATTCTCGGTAACACCTTGCGTCTTAGTGGCTTTATTGCCTTGCTTGGAAATAAGTTAATTTTTAAAAATCGATTATATCTTTTCTTTGTCACAATTCTAAGTGAACTTAATACATATGTTCTTCCCATGCAAGATCGTGGTATTCTGTCAATACCAAACGTGAAACTTTCGTAACTCAATTGGTATGATCAGTTATCGTGCCAAAATAGGCTTTTCGATATAACAGAGCATCGAGTCTGCGACTCGTCAAATGTTAAAATATTTTGTCCCCATGCTGTTTATTGAAGATCGTAGAATAACGGTCTAGGCAGTTGCCATTAAATTTCTAAAACTTGTAATCTGTATCCAGTGTTCATTTCCACTCTGCTGAAAGTGAAGACAGTGATTGATGAAGCCTACAGCGATGATTCGGTCGGAAGCAGTACACATTGTTAATTGATTACAATACTTTTTTTAATTCGACGTAGAGGACAATACCAAGTTTCACGTTTGGTATTGACAGAATACCACGATCTGCAGTAGACAATGAGAATCATTTCTAAGTGATCACTCGTAATTTCTTTTGACTGATAACTCTAGCCAATCAACATCGGAATTGGCTGAAAAAACTTTTATCACGCCACAGTTGTAAGTTTTAGGACCAAAATATTGGACAGAATTTCACCAACTGCATGAAAAAAAAAACACACATGAAAAAAAAAAAACATCTATTTTGCAAAAGTTATTACCGGAGATGAACAATCGGTCCAATGCGATAAACCAAAGCGTCGAAAATTATGGGTGGATAGCCTTCAGTACTACCATCCCTTACTGGTGTGCGTGAAAGACTCACACAAAAAAAGAGTCTTGCAAACTGCTCGGGAGAGCCGAAAATTCATAGATGAGTGAAAAACAACCAACCAACAGCATTGCTAAAATCAGCATGAATAGTAAGAGTGTTGAAGTACTGATGAGACTTGCTGTCACTTGATCCCCAGTGACAACCTCCAGATACTTCCTTCCTTACGTGCCATGTATGATGCACTCTTGGGCGATCATGTATCTTTTCGATTCATCATTAACTTGGGAAAAAAATTCCCGCAATAGCCTGCCGATTCGGTAGACTGGTTGCCAACCAAGGCTATAGGACACAGCCTGTTCTGCTTTTTAACCCATAGCTGGAGGAGAAGAGATTAATTCATACCTTTCCCAAGGGTAATTGTGAAGGTAACGAACTCGACTCGAATTCGAACTCTGCTATCCGAATTTCCCATTTCGAGCCGTTATGTATTACAACTGTTAAGGGGTCCACCCCTTTTCATACAAGTGGACTCGCCCAGTGTGTACTTGTACTGCTGCCGGTGAATACCCGGGAGTGACAGTGATACAGTAAGAGAGTAAGGTAACCGCTTTGTAGGAGTCACATTTGCGAGCACGTAGACTCAGAATGAAGTCATACTTCGATACTGAATTTCCCAGACTGTATATATATTATTATTGCTACTAACCGCATTTCTGGATCTACTAACCGTATTACCAATTGTATTATTACGTCAATACATTTATTTGCTATATTTCATTCCTGCGTTTGTCATTCATTTGAGGTCGGATTTCATCCCGGAATCCACAACAACAACTCACGCACATCCAAACTTATAGCACCTGGTATTTCGAAGCCCTCATCCATCTAGGTACTTACAAGGCTCGACGTTGCTTAACTTCGGTGATCGGTCTAGAGCCGGTGTTGCAACGTGATATGGCTGTAAGATACTAGTAGTGTGAAAAGTCGGTGAATGCAAATAATATTAATGATACAATCTGGATCAAATATAATACAAAAACAGGCGTGACGTTATCTGGACAGTAATATATTGTGAATTTTAAATTCCACCATGTGCGTAAACAAATTAGAGCTTTATCTGGAAATTGAGGCGCTATCAATGAAATTATAGACGATGAAAAATGTGGCACAACATTTCGAAGGTCTATAGAAATATTCACCAATCTCTCGCAATTCAATCGTTATTTCCATGTCAAATGTTCTGATGAGCTACATTCCTAAGTTCCACCAGCCCTGACATTCACAATTATGACTCGCCATGCGACATACGAATCATCCCGATTCCCTTCATATTCCGTTAGTAAGGAGGAAGTTCCATTCGGACAGCTTCTTCCCAAGAACCGCCGCTTCGTTGAACAGATTCCAAAAAGGATGCTGCCCTTATCACTGCAATATTAACCCCTTCAAGACTAGGACTAACTGTCATCTTTACTACATATCTACCTAAACTTATTCTTATTCCCTATTCTTACGTGAAATCTTAATCTGTAGCCCTCTAATTTGAGTGGCTCATAGGCCTTTGATTAAGTAAACAATTAAAACAATTAAAAAAAATAAATAACATTAGAAACAAAAAAATACGTCAATATGTCAATCCTCCCACAGGGATACGAATGCTGAATAATTTTGTCCTAAAAAGAAAGAAAATAATTTAAGGCAACTGAGTCCTGATTCACCAGACGATTGTTCAGAATAGCATGGACATAGCATGTGACAAATGAGGAAGTTCGAAGCTGAATAGGAAAGACAAGGGGACTGGGTATTAGTCAGAAATTGACAGCTGAAACAGCTTCGAACACATAACGAGTTAAGATGGGACATTCCGGTGTGGTGTTGAAGCTTGTCTCACCAGATCAATTACGGCTCAGTAGGGAGGTCGATCCTCACAGGGCGCCCCATACTTTCGACGATGTGCCACATCTAAGCTACGCTTAGAAAATCACCACAGAGAGAAAAGATGCGCGGCTCGCCTAACGGTTATCGCCGGGAAATGTGGAATCGGCGAGCCAAGTTCAAATTCTAGCCTAGCTTATTGTGTTCACTTTCTCACAAATGCCTTTTGGGGAAAAAAAAGAAGCATGAAGCTGCCTATTCTCTAAATATTATCTTTTAAATATCAGGGTTGACTAGTCTCTCTAGCCCTGCGTGGCAACCTACCCAAGAGTATGATAACTCTTAATCCAAGAGCTTAAGACAATAGGTAACCATTCCACTAGATTTCTCGAGAAGATATGGTAATTCAAAGATAATAGACAAAAGAATCCGTAGAGAAACGTGATCGTCTACGTCCTGAAGGGACATGGCACTTTCGTTTTTTTTTTAATGAGGTAAGGCAAGGTAAGGCAAGGGGAGATGGAGAAAGCGGTGAGTAATACACTTGACAAGTTAGTGCAAATGAATAGAAGATCAAGTTTCCCAAAGGGAAAATATTGTTAAGAAAAAAAAATATTCATAAAAGAGGCCGGTATTCAAGCAAGAAAAGATTATGGTAACTGTAAAAAAAAAAAAAAATGTCTGATAGATTGTAGGCGTGACTGTATCAACAGACTTCAAGGTTTAGATGCAAAAAAAAAAAAAAGAGTGAAAGAGAAAAAAAGAAAAAAACTCGGTAATTAACAGGACCCCGCCTAGGATCTGGAAAAAAATCTAATACGCACGAAGATTATGTTTATAATAATGGAGTCACTTGCAATTGGAACCGAAACGCGAGAAACGAAATTGGTAAAATTTGTTTTAAGCCCATAATTACAGAGTACCAGAAAACGAAAGTATATTATTGTCACTCGATCCGGCAGCGCCAATATGCTATGATTACGTCAAACATGTATTAAATCTATATGCAAGTGTGGTTATTAATTCTTTTTGCAAGTAATACCAACTTTTTGCTGTACTTGAGTTACCTCTTTGCACTGGCGACTCCAGGTGACAGTGACTTTGTTATGAAATTTGAACACTTCCAAGATGTTTACACAGCCGAATCTGTGAAAGAGCATAGTACAACAATAATAAATGAAAAATATATTTAAAGGCCCATTGGTGAAAACCATTTCATAATAGCAAAGGTGTTATATAGGAATTAAGTGTCGATGCCGACACTTGAGTTTGAACATAGATCGCCAGTGAGCAAACACAGGCGATCCCATTATTGAATTAAGTAGACCACGTGATCATAGAGGAAACACATAAATAGGAATTAGCTCTGCGTCTAATTGATCGCAATTTCTACTCTATTGCTATATTCAATTTACAATAGTGTTTTTCTATTCAGATTACTACACGAGCGAATATTATCGGGCAAGTACTATTAGTGTAAGTGTTATTCGAAGGCGTCTGACACCAGTATTGTTCAATGGCGTTACTATAGTTGTATCTGCGATTACAAAGTCTCTACTACAACGAGCATTACGAAAGTGACAACGAGTATTCGTTGACATTACAAAAGTGTAAAACGAGTGTTCGTTGACATCACAAAAAAT
Organism: Acanthosepion pharaonis; assembly: GCA_903632075.3. Classification (NCBI taxonomy): domain Eukaryota; kingdom Metazoa; phylum Mollusca; class Cephalopoda; order Sepiida; family Sepiidae; genus Acanthosepion; species Acanthosepion pharaonis. The sequence continues at coordinate 2,076,715 of CAHIKZ030005521.1, read as the reverse complement.
AGATTAATAAAATATGTCATCATTTTTAAGGTCTTGGTAAACTAGTATTAATTTAAGATTCGATACTGGGCATAAAGTTGGGGATCAGTTTTAAGTAATAAATTCATCTGCTATGAATTACTAGACATTATTTTAAAAATTGAAAAATATATTTAGATACTCATACGTGAAAACCGAATGATATTAATTGCTTTTTTAAATCATTTCACCCCTGTATGAGTTGAAGTGCAGTACTAGATTGGCGGTACGGTCTCATCAATTCACAGTTGGATTGGCTAGATGTGATTGGAATGTCGAACTGAACCCTTTATTGGAATGTCGAACTGAACCCTTTATTTCGCTCGCTGGGGTAGACTGTTCTAGTTCCACGTGCATGTCGAATAGATGTCAGTTATTTCCAACATCTTTATCCACTGTGACATGTGTCCTCAAGGACACATGGCACAGTGGATAAAGGCGTTAGTAAGATCCAGTGACAGGGCCTAAAGAGTGTGAGTTCAATACCCGGTTATGGCAGTGGAAAACTTGGAGAGGGGAATTAATAGAAGATAACTGATAACTGACATCCATTAAACATGGCACGTGGAACTAGAATAGTCTACTCCAGTGAGCAAAATAAAGGGTTCAGTTCGACATTCCAACCACCTGAAAAAGGCCGGAGTAATAAATATGGCAACAAAGATGAAGACAACAGTCCGAATAATGTAAATAGTGCACTAAGGCCCAATGGATTACTTGGGGTGAAAGAGAATGAGAAGCCTTTAGTGAGAAAAGAATAAAACTACACGATTCAAGAAAACAACAGATGGCGATTGACAATGCATTTAAATTTTTGAAGATCAAGAAGTGATGCTTATTCGCTTCTTTGATGCGAGAGGAGGCGCTTATTAAAACATTGCTAATATATGACGGTAGTGGGTCACTTATTTTCCCTCTAACTATGGGTAAAATAGCAGGACAGAATGTTTCCTATAGCCTTGGGTAGCAACCAGTCTAGGAGAAGGAAACTCTGAATCCAAACCATCTACTGCCTTGTAGGTCCTTCCTCTTTAGGCAATGGCTAGAAGAAGGTAACTTCAAAAACAAACCCACCTCTGAGAGGCGGGACGGGGTAACCTGAACATCTCCGGTGCAAAAGGATCTGGGTAGCCATTGCACTATTCTGCCTTGAGTCTCGCCAAGAACAACAATTGTGAGATGAAGGGGGAAAGATGACCATTGAATAAAATAAAAAATAACTTATTTATGCCACGATTAAGATTGGCGCGGCGGTCTTCTAATATCAATGAACTTGCTTTCTTGTATATAACTATAGTAAATAATCACTCATTCCTGGGTATGACGATAAACTGCATCCGGCATCAAGGCTTCTGATCTGGCGACTGAAGGTTTTTGATGAGCGTAAAAGTACCTCTTAACTGCTGTTTTTATTAAATTTTGTTCGTCTTAATTTTAATAACAGCATTTCGGCTGTGTGCCCATCGGCATTCCATGTGTGTCTGTTGTGTTCTGAAATAAACAACAAAAATGAAAATATTCGTCCTAAGAAAAAAGTAAAACAAAATTAAAAAAACAAACTCATAACAATAATTAAAACACCCCGTCTAACAAAATTCAGAAATTTGAAAATTTAATTCAATATCTAAGCAGAGTAATCGGCTCGGATTGAGGAATCAGAGAGCCGGGTTCAAATTTCAGTCGAAGTCATTACATTCACTTATGTGCTAATACTCTTGGATAAAGCATGGAGTATCCTTTACTCCAGCTATGGGAAAAATAGCAGAGAAGTCTGGGTTCTATAGCCTTGGGTGGCAACCATTCAAGGAGAAGAAAACTGATTCCAAGCCAATGGCTGCTTTGTAGTTCCTGCCTCGTTAAGCAAAGGCCATACAAAGGTAATTTCATGAACAAATCCACCTCTGACAAGAGGGACGGGGTAACCTGAAGATTCCCGGTGAAAAAGGAACCGGCAAACCATTGTACTATTCTATCTTGGATGTCACCATGAACCACAGTTCGAGATGGAGGCGGGTAGTGACCACTGCGGTGCAAAATACGTTAACTGAATAAAATTAATTACCGTATTTGACAGCATATAAGTCGCACTTTTTTTAACTAAAAATATATTTTAAAATTCCCCTGCGTCTTATATGCCATATGTAGGTTTACTAATTTTACTAATTACTAACTTTTTCTTGATTTTCCCTGCTGAAATTGGGTTGCGTCTTATACACCCGTGCGTCTTACATGCCGTCAAACACAGTGTTGTTGTTTTTTTTTAATTTGAGATGATTCCGTTTATCCATTACCAAGTATAAATCGAAACAAAACATTTTGAAAACAAGAGTTTTTCACCAAGAGCCCCTCAAAATATATGATGATTCCTAAATACTTGTGTCAAAGGCTCATGATGGACACATTCGCTGACATATAGGGCAATAAAACAATGGATTGAAGTCCAGACAAAAGACGTGATTATTCCCTAAAAATTAAAAAGAAAAAAAAAATTCAATTAATCTTTGAAAAGATGTTAGGCCAAGTAAAATTAATTTTGTGAATAGCGTCAAATGAAATTTTGGGAAATATGATCTAACCGTTTTTTATTTTTTTCATTGTTTTTTTTTTTTTTTACCGACAGATGACATCTTCTTTTCCAGTATATTTTTTATTCTTTTTTTATTTTCTCTGTTTACATTTACATTACAATGACGTTGAATTCTTCTAGCAGATGTTCTGCTATCATGTTTATCAGCGTGTTCAATAGCAGAGAACTTAAATTCCAAAATAAGAGAGCATTTCTTTTGAGAGAAGTAGATTCTAGTTTAGCGTTTATTTTACTTGTGTATTGTAAATTTATCGTTGTATAGTCAAATACGAGCGTCATTTTTTTTAGCGGATATCCATGTTTGCGTAGACACTCCATTTTATTAAACAGTATATTTATTTAGTTTCGTCTATCGGACTGAATATTAGAGAAATATCATTAATGAAAAAAATGGGCGCTTTCCTGAATATTCGAGGAGAAATCTTATTAAAAAAAATTCGAATATTCAGGCGGGTAGACGAAAATAAATATACTGTTTAATAAATAAACGTAGCATCTACTTAAGTATTGGTATCCACTAAAAATAACGTTTATGTAATATAATCTGTCGAATTAATACATAAAAATCCATCACTTCTTTAGAAATTGCTTTGTTTGCGTTAGGATACGAAACTGAAAAGATATGAATATTTCGAGAGTCAGGCAAAATTTGCGTTTAAAGGCACTAGTTAACTTTGTTGATCATCAATGCCATTCATGGCTGAGAGGTCTAAAGTTCGTCGGATCAAATGATGGTTTCGCCAGGCTTGGGGGTGGTACGAAGCAGGATCGAATCCTCTCGAGGAGGGCATATCTTTTTTTAATAGGATTTTTTGAATATTCAGGCCACTAAACGAAAATAAATGAAATATACTGTTTAAAAAATAAACTGATCGTCTAGTACCCACTAAAAATACCGTTTAAGAAATAAAAACTCTCGGGTTCATAAATAAAATCCATCACTTCTTAATTTTACGTTTTAAGAGATTCATTTTTGTGTTCTTATTAGAACACAAGAATAAATCTCTTAAAACGTAAAATTGTTATCTGTCTATATTTCTGAAATGAGGTATTTCGCTCGCTGGTCTAGACTGTTCTAGTTCCACGTGCCATGTCTAATAGATGTTATCTCCTGTTAATTCCCCTCTCCAAGTTCTCCACTGCCTTAACCAGGTATTGAATTCACAACTCTTTGGGTCCTGTCACTGGATCTAACCAACGCCTTTATCCACTGTGTCATCTGTGTATGAATTTCTGAGACTTATAAACTTAATGTCTTCAGCAACCATTTTTAACCAGTGCTCATATTGCAATTTTTGCTGTTATCATTACATTTTTTTTACCTGAGCTCATATTGCAATTTTCGTTGTTATTGTTGCTTTTCTCTGGCACTCCTTATTACTAGTTCCCATATTGTATTCATTTCTATGCTTGGTTGGCTCAGGAGATTTTTGTGGCCTAGCATATGCTCTGAGAGGTGAATTAACAGGAGATAACTGATAACTGACACCCATCTTCACGATAGACAGAACAAACAGCGATCATCAGATGGATATTTGCTTTAATAATTACACCTGTCTTTCACACGTTTTACTTTGATTTTGATGATCAAACAACCCAAATTTCGACCATTTCACACAATTTGCTTTTTAAGCCTCGCGTTAAGTATCTAATAAAAATTTCCCGAATAATTATATTTACGTGTAAATTTACATGCTTAATTCGAAAATAACATAAATTTTGATAAAATCTATCTTTTTGGAGTTATCGACAATAAAAGTTCGGATTCATTCGCGTCGTGGCAGACATTACTGGCGTTGTTTGCATATATTTGCTGCGGGATAGACATTCACTTGTCTCGATTATTGAGCACGCATTGATGCAAAAAACGCCTATAATGGCTGCCGTGCCGTAGCCGACAACGACATGAATGTGTCCGAACTTTTATTGTCGACAACTGTAAACGGTAGATTTTATAAAGATTTCTTTGTTTTTTGTTGTTTTATTTTTTTCGACTTAGCCGTGTAAATTTAGAATAAAAAGTAACTGTTCGGGAAATTTTTATTAGATACTTAAAAATCAAATTACCCGAAATTTCTTGTGGAACCATTGGCATAAATTAGTATGATTTTTGAGTTTCTTTTCGGGCAATTATCTACGATATATATCACGAAATAGAGCCCAAAAATCAGGTAAGTGTTCAACCTCCTATTATTACCCACACCCACAGCTACCGCGATTCAATTGCAGCGCGGGTCGGCCATTTTGGACTCCCCGTGCTATAGCGGTGGACTACTGTAGTTTCGTTTTGGAGGCCTAAAGATTCAGGAATGATTTTTGGCGCCAAATTTCCTATGTAGTAAAATTTGAAACAGTTGCTCGATTACATCATGCCTACAAAGTGATCCGGATACCATATCAACAAATAGACATGGACACCATTTATGAATGAGAAACTGGTTGTATTGAATGAATGAATGATTATTTTGGTTAGTTGATTTTGTTTAGCGGCATATCAACCTCTATGGCGGAGGCGGCCAAACTTGCTTAATGTGAGGCCCGCATACGATAAATTTCAGATGTTTGAGCGCCGCAAGTTATGAACAAAATTTACACTTACGTTTTTATTGCATACACATGTGACCACACTCTCCGCCCCGACCTCCCGATACAACCAAATCTTTAATCCCTTTACCCATAAATATAGTCTGACGTTCCTCTGTAAACCTTGCTGACCGGAAATTTCATTAATCCCTCTGCTTCCCACCATTCCTTCCCTCGGCAGTAAAGAACAATGCCTCACGCAGATCTAGCATTAAAATTAAAGATTTAAATTCTTAAATATTTACTAACCGTGAACATTAAACTCACGCCTTATCCACTGGTGTCTCAATGTATACCCAGTAAACAATTATAAATACTGAATTTTTTCTTATGTACGTTTTATATTAACTGTGATGAAAAAGAGCTTCCACGAGGAAAGGTCAAAGATCCGCATGTGACTCGTGAGCCGCGATTTGGCCACCCATTTCTATGGGTCATTTAATGCCGAAATCTAAATATTTTGACACTTTTATGGCCTCAACTAAATGTAATTTGGTCGCGACTGTATACCTTCAATTACATTTGTTTTGTGCATAATTTTATACTTTCTGGTTAACCGTATATTTTATATATATATATATATATATATATATATATATATATATATATGTGTGTGTGTGTGTGTGTGTGTGTGTGTGTACTTTATCAAGATTTTCTAAAAAAAGTAATCTTTTTCTAAAATAGAGTAATTCATTTGTGAACAAGTCTTGAAAGTTTTATAAAAATCCAACAATTATCTGGTTATATATATATATGTGTGTGTGTGTGTGTGTGTGTGTGTGTGTGTGTGTGTGTGTGTGTGTGTGTGATGTGTTGTAGGTGTTATATGTGTTGTTATAAACCTATTTCTTTAAGGTAGGACATTATGTTGAAGGTTTCAGTATTTTCAAATAGTTTTCTCATGTTTGTTTCCTTATAGCATTTATGTCTTACAGGTGTTAAGTACAGAGTGGTTCGAAAGAATTAATTAACTGTCAGAATTAATTAACCGCCAGCTTTTTGACAGGTAGATTTTTGGGCGTTAATCTGCCCAGCCTTCACTGTTCAGCCGTGACGGAGTTAAAAAAAACAAAACAAAAACGGTTGATTTTCAGACGAACTGCATTCCTTAGTTCCACAAGTTCACACCTTCCCAGCTACAACCCGCCATGTCAAGTAAACGCTGTTGTCATCTTCATTCCTCTTGTATTCCTTTTGTAAGGAGGAAGTTCTCCAGAACTGTTACTTTGTGGAGAAGACTCCTACGAAAATGTTTCCCGGGCCACTAAAAACCTAACCACTTCAAATCTAAGGTCATCTGTCATCTACCCTACATCTTATTATATCCACCTCCTCCTCTTCTTACAATCTCATTCAGCAACCCACTGGTTTATGGAGCTCTTGAGCCTTGTTTTAAGGGATCAATAGTATTAATCATATAATAGTTTTCTTTTTATTATATATATTATAATTATTTTATATACTATAATCTTTTATATAGTGTGTCGTGCTAGACATTTTTTTCTCCTGAATCTATCTTAGACGGATATACAATATAATTGGCCCTGATCTGGCATCTCACCTGCAGTCGTTCTCTCACAGACGTGCTGTCGCCTCTCTCTGTCTTTTTTACAAACACTTTCATGGTAATTGCTCCGATGAGCTGCTCTCGCTGGTTCCCAGACTTCATGAATTCAAGCGTCCTACGAGGCTGGCATCCCGCTCTCACCCTTTCACTGTTGAAACTGTTAAATGTAGTCCCCTCTTCTACTTCAATAGCTTCATGTCTCGCACCTCTCGCCTGTGGAACTCCCTTCCCTATTCCTGTTTCCCTGAGAGCTTTAATCTCCAACTAATCAAGTGTAATGTCAATCGACATATCCAGTTGCCTTTATCTATCCACTATCCTTTTCCTCAACCTTTCCTCTATCATTCCTACCTGCTCTCGCTCCAAATCCTCTATAACCCTTTGCGTCCTAGTGGCTTCCCGCCTTGCTAGGGGTGAAATGATTAAAAAACAAAAAAAAAAAAAAAAAAAAAAAAACATATATATATATATGTCTACCATTCGTTCATGCTTTGAATATTGCTGCCACATATTGTCCGGTGGCCGTGCTATGCATTTAGAGATTCCTGATAAAATGCAAAGATCAAGCAATTTTTGGGGGTCCTGATCTGGTGTCTCGGTGTCAGCCATTTTCCCATCGCCGTAAAGTTGTTTTCTTGTTCCTTTTCGATAAATACTTTCATGGTAACTGTTCCAATGAACTTTCCGCTATGGTACCTAGACTTTATGGATTTAAGCGCAGTACTAGATTGGCGGTTACGTCTCAATTCACAGTTGAATTTATAACATATAACTCTAGGTTCTACGCTAACAGTTTATTTTCTCGCACTTCTCGCTTGTGGAACGAACTCCTAGCTTTCCAGTCAACTTTGATCTTCAAAATTTTAAATGCAATGTCAATTGTTATCTACTGTTTTTTTTATTATTCCTCTTCCTTCATTGTTCTCACTTATCTTCAGTGGAACACTCTTCCGGATTCTTGCTTTCCAACTTTGACCTTCAAAACATTCAATGCAATGTCAATCATTATCTACTGTCTTCTTGATTACTCTGCTGTTGTTATCCTACTTAATAATGTTTCTCTGTTTTCTAACTCTTGCACACTCAGTAACTACTTGTGTCTGTGTCTTTACTGCCTTGACTGGGGTGAAATGATTCCAAAAGAACTTATAATCGCTTTGTTCTTTCATATTCTAATCGCTTATATATTGTTATCAATTTCTTTTATTTTTATATTATATTCTTTATATAATGTATTAGAATTATTTTTCTTTTCTTTTTTAAACAACCACACCTAGTTTAAATCGTATGTTTGTAATTTTTTCATCCCTGCAAATTGATATAAACAAATCTTTTTATTCATTTGGAAACAGGTGTTTATCTGAAATTAAAAACGCCCAATTATCGATGAGCCCTTAATCGAACTTGGGCGCTTGTTTAAAAAATTACTTCTTGATGGAGGGCGCTTCCTCGATGCATATATTCAAGAGAAGTGCTTATTTGAAGAAAATACACTGAAAGACTGAATGATATAAAACAAGAAGATTTTTACAAACACGTATTTTTTTGAAAATTTTATTTAGAAATATAAATAATGGATTTCAGAATCTTCTGAAACGATGTTCTTGTGATGCCTAATTGAGCAGAGAGACGACAGGTAGAAGTTGATGGATCCTCAAGGACACTCTTCCGTATAGCTTCCACCGTAGCGTCAGTGCGCACAGTGCGCTTAGGACCTCTTCCCGAAAGATCACCGACTGATCCAGTTCTTTCAAACCGGGCGTTTACGTTCCAAATCATATTATCGCTAGGAGATACCCTGACATTAAAATGTTGCCGGTATTTTCCCTGGGTTTGAATTATTGATCTTTCACTGAAATAGAAAAACCCAATGAGTTTTATTCGTTGGTTCGCATCATACGTAGCCATTTTAATCTCCAAGGGATGCTTTATAACCTGAAAAAAAAAGAAAAATAGATTGAAGACGAACAAGTTATGACTTTCTCAAACCATTCATTTTTTCATTGGCCACCCCGTATATATAATTGTTATACCCATGTTTGAATAGACGTCCTGTTTTCATTACCAAAAAGAAAGAGAAAGTATTTGAAGAGAGTTGCTATCACTTAATTCCCAGTGTAAGTCGCTGGTGTGAGAATTCAATGGGCACGAAGAAAAATAATAATGGTTGTTGTTGTTGTTGTTACTGCCGCTGTGATAATGAAGTATTCATAAAAAAATATGACAAGGTCGACCTTACACATTCAACGCAATTGATATTAGAAACAGGAAATTTTTTTCTTTTTCTTTTTTTAATGGTCTTAGCTATTGCTATTGTGTAACAAAAAAGCTGAGACCGGCCTGTACGTTGAGCATTAAAAAATGACACCAGTCCGTTTCCCGTGCTTTTAGTGAAACTAAGAAAATATGCTTATTGTCTGGTGGTAGGTATGTCTGAATAAAGCACAGACAAAGGAACAATCAGCAACTCTTATAAGTTTTGCTTGAGTTACAACGGTGTTCAATTCCGTTTCGACCACCACGTTGTAACCCGGTTGAAACATAAGTAGAACGCCTCCTGTTATGAGTTGTCATATTATCAGTGATGTCATTCAACATCAGTATTTGAAAAAAAAAACTCGTTTTTTATCGCAATTCAGCTCTCTTGCCTTTGTTCTTTAATGATATTTCCCTATCTCTTAATCACGGCTTGGGCTTTGTGTCACTCCCTATAACTTAACAACAATTGCTTTTTTTCTACCTACATTTATATACGTTACAAATTAAACGAAGTGTAACTGATTATTAAAATATGAAAAATTTTCGCGGATTTTGAAATCATTCTGGGCTGGGATGGTTGGGTGCATCTAAATCCGTGAATTTGGTTTTGCTCATGCTAAGTCTGAAAAAAAAAAAAAAACACTATATAAAATTAACTATTTTTTATCCATAATGTTGAATGTGTTAAAATTATTCAACTTTTTAACAAGAAAAATCTTGATGCTAAAAATTGCCGCAAAACATTGTTGATTTATTTAAGATGGAAAGACATGTCTAATTTGTATTTAGATACATTGTACTTACTTTCAACTTTTTTCGAGTTGAATTGTTCACCTATACTGCATATAACCCATTACTGTACATAAATAGTTGACAATAAAATTTATATTTTATATGAATACTGCCTTATGAAAATTCAGATATAATAGAGCGGGGCCCGTATAGTAGATTCGAAAGGCGTATAATAGATTCGGGGATGGGCACTGCTCTTAATACTTTGCTTAGTTTCTGAAAGGCACCTTTCCCTATTCCTATAGCAGATGTTAACACAATGCAACCATTAATAGATAATACCAAAATATTATATAGCACTCACTGTAAGGAAAAACGCAAAAATACCCGGACATAAAAAATATAAAGTATAACAATTTAAAATGCGTATTATACAAGAGAAACAACTCGCATATAATAAATAATAAATAGTTATAAATAATTCACCACATGTGACGGTATTTTAAAAATAAAAAAAATTTAAAGTATAAAATATTTAAAATGCGTATAAAATAATTATAATGCCGATAAAATATTTATAAACTCGCTTCCATTGTTGTCGAGCTCTGCGAAACCGTTCTACACTTTACATAACTTATACAAAACACGTACATAAATCTGAAAATGTAACGTTCCTTAAAATTCTAGGCTGTAGATAACAGCACTTTTGGCTACGATACCGAAAACATTTATTTTTTGATAATGATCCTGAAGGTCTAGAGTAACTGAACAAAAACAGAGAAAAAACATAAACTTTGGACAGTCTATTTAAAATTATGAAACGAGTGTGCAACAACTGATATGAAAATTGGAAAAATACAAAATTTGAAGAAAAATAGTTCGTCGATTGAATTTAATTATCATTGATTGAATATAATTATTATTAACTTTTTATATATATATATATATATATATATATATATATATATTGTGTATTTAAGCAGCAATCCTTCATTTATGCATGTTTCATTAAAAACGACAGAGAAGATACTACAGTTAAGCTTTTTATTTAATTTTTCTTCTGTTCGCGCAAGAGCTTTCATTTTTGGAGACATAGTGTGTAGAAACTATTCAAATGTTCTATAATTCCGCGCGCTTTCGGCTATACTTTTAGCAATTATCAAGGATGATTTTATTTTTCAGTTTAAATGAATATGTGTATTATGTGTATGCTTTAATGTGTTATAGAGGTGTTTTATTTTCGGAACACAGTTAGCACATTGTGGCTTTGTTCGTAGTTAATATTGTTAAGAGTTGCCTTTTTCTTTTTTATTATTAGGGCTTCCATTATTGTTAATCTTTTTTTTTTTTCAAGTTTCTACACAATCTGTGTCCAAAAAAGAAAGCTCGTGTTCGAATTGAAGGAATATGCATGGCGGAGAATTCAATATATGAAGCAACAATTTTCCCCAAAGAGAAGGTTGAGGAGAGAAAGATATACATAGGAATATCGGCGGGAAATTGGAAACACCGACTGTACAACCATCGCCAATCCTTCAAAAATAAATGTAAAAAGTACCAAACGGCACTGTCAAAACATTATTGGGATTTGTTGGAGGGTGGCCTAACCCCACAAATAAAGTGGAAAATAATATCGAGAGCCAGAACTCAAAAAAAATTTCAGAGACAGATGCGACTTATGCATGAAAGAGAAAATCCTCATAATCAAACATAAAGATCCAGACCTATTGCTAAATAGACACAATGAACTAGTTTTTAAATGCAGACACAAGAACAACCTAAACCTAAGTAAATACATTGAAAAATAGCTATATAGGAAGAACAATATTGAATGACCTTTGGTCTTTTTGCTGTTGGAAATATTACTATGCACGCATGAGCGCGAACACATGACTGTGTGTATATGTCTATGGTATTGTACTTGAACACTGATATACTTTTTGATGCGTACATGTATATGCGTTTATATGGAAAGAGAGGCATACAAGCGTTTTTTTTTAATGTGTATAACTAGATGGGTACTTATATGTCTTGCCATAGATATGGGATAGCGAGTAATATATGTGTAAATTATACGATTTTGTGTATTCATAATGTAATTACATATTGATATTGATATGGTCTTGGAATGCAGGCATAAGTGGGTGTATGTGTGGACATGTGTATGTATATGTATGTGTATGTCTATATATATATATGCATATATATAGATATATACATGTGTGTGGGGGTATATATATGTATAGATGTATGTGTGGGTGTGGGTGTATATATATATATGTGTGTGTGTGTGTATATGTATATGTGTATGCGTATATATGTGCATATGTATGGATGTACATATGGGCATCTGTGTGTGTATGTGTATATGTGTATATGTATATGGATTTACATATAACTTTATGTATGTGGAGGTATATATATATATAAGTATATGTGTATGTGTGGATATGCGTGTAGATATGTGTGTATGTATTTCTCTATAGGTGCATATGTGTAGATATGGGAATATACATATAATTTATGTGTAGATATGTGTGCATGTGTATATATGGATTCATAGGTATATAGGGATGTAGATATAGATTGGGGTTAGGATATCTGTAGAGCTGTGTATGTGTAAGTTTAGGAAAATAAAAAGGATGACTAGATATAAAATGGATTATTCTTTCAATGTAATTTCTATGATTTTTCCAATCGATTATTTGATAGAAAATACCCAAAACTGTTGTCCTCATCTTCATTGTCATATTCACGACGTTCTTCTTCAATTGTTGTAAGTTGGAATTTCGAAACCTTTATTCAGTCCTCTGGGAAGATTGTTTTCATTCCACGGTATCTCAGTTTAAGTTATTAAATGTTGTGAGTTCAATACCTGGTCACAGCAGAGGGAACAAAAAACTTGGAGAGTTGAATAACTAAAGGGAATTAACTGAAACTGAAATACCCACTACACACGCACACACATAAAAAAAGGCATGGCACGTGGAATTAGATCAATCTAACCCCGAGGAAGGAATAAAGATTTCGGTTTGAAATTCCAACGTATATAGGAAGGATGTAGCGTACAACGGCCAAAATGTCGTGAATATGTTGATAAAGATGAGGATAACAGTAAATAGTGCAAATATATATTTACTGTATATATATATATATATATATAAATATATATATATATATATATATATATATATATATATATAGTACAGGTAATAGATCTGTTGGCATATAATCCAGGTGGATCCTAGTAATATCAGATATTAAAACTAATCCACATAGAGAGCTCAATGTATTTATTATAACAGGGCATATTTTTTAGACAGCAAAAAAAATTCAAAATTACCTCTAGGGCTGAAGAAGACTGGCATAAGGTTGTGCCGGTTTGAAATAGACTATACTCCCATGAGGTCATTTGGGATTTTTTGCTGTATATATATATATATATATATATATATATATATATATATATATATATATATATATATATATATGTGTGTGTGTGTGTGTGTGTGTGTGTGTGTGTGTGTGTGTGTGTACGTGTGTGTGTGTTCATAAATAGTGCCATTTATCATGCCGGTTATGTAAGAAATAGATTTTTTCGACATATGGTTCATTACATAAACAGAGATACATAGAAAATAATTACGTGAAAATGAAAAATTCTAGAAAAAATATATCTTGAGTTTTTTTGTTTAATTTTTTTTTTCTCGTAAGTAAACAAGGTCAAGGGAAAATGTCAACTGACAAACGGCATTCGAACGTTTCGTCTCACTAATAATTCTGAATATATCTTTTCGTTACCAGATTTCTTTTGCTTTCTTCCATTGTCTTAATATGACTTTCGCTTTTCCCTCATTTTTTTTTCTTTATTTTTTCTCTTTTCTTTTCTCATTTACTTTATTCTGTCAGTATTTCTTTTTTTTCTTTCCCCATTTTCCATTATTTCGTCAACGTTTCTTTCCTTCTTCTTTTCCTTTTCTTTTATTATTGCAATATTTCTTTTACCTCTCTTTCGTTTGTTCTATATTCCTTTCAATATTTCTTCTCTTTTCTTTTATTCATTCAATATGTTTTTCTTTTTCTATCTCTTTTCTTTTATTCGTTGACATGTCTTTCTGTTTTCTCTTCTTTCTTCTTTTTTTTTCTTTTATTTCCTCCGATATTTCTTTAATTCTATTAGTCAAGGGAACTATCTCTTCATTCTCCATATTGTTCCTACATGTGCTCCCGACTATCATTTGTAAACTCAATGAGTTATCGCTTCTTCCTTTATCGCTCCCCTTCCATTCATGACTGTTGTTCGCTAGATATCATTTCTGATAATATAGCTATGGCCCTCTCTCTAGACTTTTCACCAAATATCTTTGCGTTCGGGTGACTTCATTGCTACCAGGTCAAGTGGTTTTATCACTGACCTCGCTGGCATCTAGACTTTGAACTTTCTCAGTTGTTCAATCTCTCACTCAAATTTCTCTAGTAAATCTGACGGACTCCTCAATTTGATCTCATTCTTACCACCTCCCCGGACTCATGACGTGCTCCGTAGCTCTGTCCTCTTGGTAACTCCGTCAATATATAGATATCTATCTTCGCTCCCACCTCAAGCAAATACCTACTATTTAGAGAATATCTTTCTTTTATCAGTTCACTGAATGGGACTGATTTCTTTCACGATGTCCCTTGGAATCAGTCAGTTATGTGCCATGCGATCATGTATCTTTCGATACATGGCTGACGAGGCAGATTTTTTTTTTCTCCCGCAGTAGGTTGGAATTTCTTTCTGCCAATAGAACCCGGTATGTCCTGCTTGATTCATACCTTTCCCAAGGATATTAGCACGTAAGTGAATGTAATGAATTCGACTGGAATTCGAACTCCATCGTCTACCTAACGGAAATCACAATTATCAGTTATTTCCTAGGAACAGACAGCCAGATGATTTGATTATGGCGGTGAAGGCTTTGTGCAGAGCCAACCACACTTTTTGAAGGGCCGAATAAACAGACCTGGGACATTACGTGCCACAAAGTCCCCAAACGACCATCCGCAGGTTTTGAATTCAGAGTTGTCCTTGTCAATACAAGACTATAGAACCCAGGGAGAAGAAGAGGATTAATACCTTTCCCAAGGTATTAGCATGTAAGTGAATGTAGTGGATTCGACTGGAATTCGAACGCGGCTCTCCGAGTCGCTATCCATTTACTCCACCGTGTAAATATTTTTAATCATCCTGTCCCGAAAAGTACTACCGAGGTCTCTTCCCGAGGGAAAGCCTGAATCGAAGCTTCCCTGCCAGCACGAAGATACCAAGTAAAATCAGAACCTTCACTTTGGTTCTCGCCTGTCTGTTCAGCCGCTACAGCTCACAGTAATCACTTCTTTTCTTTCTATACCAGAACGACCAGTTCGATTGTAACAGCCGTCTCTTTTTAACCACTTGCATGAAAGCTTGTCCACAAAGCATGATTCACTGTATAGCCTCTCACAAGTTTTTTTTTCTAGAGATTACAAACAGCGCTGCAATTTGTTATGAAGAAAACCAGTTCCTCATCTTTTCAACCAATTTGAAGTGTTGTTATCTACTGTATATAAAGCCGAGTGCTTTGCACGTAAATTCTCTTCCAACTTCACTTTCGACACACCTGGAGTATCTCTGCCTGATTTTCCTCTAGAACACTTTCTAATGAGTAGCAAGCGAAGATTAGATGTGGCACCAAGCCGAAAGTATGGGTCACTCAGTGAGGATCGAACTCACTATACAGTCGTAATTGATCTAGCGAGACAAGCTTGTTATCTATTACACCACATCGAAGTGCCCTAAATAATTTTCTAAGTGTTGCTTAGATGCTTAGAAAGTATGAGGCACCTAGAAAAGATCGAAGTCAATCATAACTGATCTATCGAGGCATGCTTGTTTACCATTACACTACGCTAAAGTGTCCTAAATGATTTTTATGCGTAGCTTAGATGTGGCACAAGGCCGAAAGTATGAAGCACCTAGAAAAGATCGAAGTCAATCATAACTGATCTATCGAGGCATGCTTGTTAACCATTACACTACACTAAAGTGTCCTAAATGATTTTTATGCGTAGCTTAGATGTGGCACAAGGCCGAAAGTATGAAGCACCTAGAAAAGATCGAAGTCAATCATAACTGATCTATCGAGGCATGCTTGTTAACCATTACACTACACTAAAGTGTCCTAAATGATTTTTATGCGTAGCTTAGATGTGGCACAAGGTCAAAAGTATGGGGTACCCAGTGAGAATCGAACTCCCTATCCAATAGTAACTGTTTTAGCGAGACAAGCTTGCTATCCATTGCACTGCGCCGGTGTGTCCCTAACTGATTTTCTAAGCGTGGCTTAGATATGGCACAAGGCATGAAAGTATGGGGCACTCAGTGAGGATCGAACTCACTCTCCAGTTGTAACTGTTTTAGCGAGACAAGCTTGCTAACCATTACACCGCGCCGAGGTGAGCCTAACTGAGCGAATGTGGCACGAGGCCGAAACTATGGGGCACCCAGTGAGGATCGAACTTACTATTCATTCGTAAATGATCTAATGAGCCTATGTGTCTAATGTATGCTTACCTACATTTCTGCAAATGTTACCTAGTTTTTATGTAATGCCCTTTTTATACTGAGAGTTCATTAAAATGTTATTATGCAATGGTCCTTTTGAATTAGCGCCGTAACTCTGGTTTGTTTAACGCAACGTTTCAGCTATTTGCTTTTTTTATGCATTGTTTCATTTGTGGGTGGGGGTGTCACATTCCTGAAACTGGCGAGAACTACTAAACAAGCCCTAACCTTTCTTCAATTATCATCCAAGAAATATTTTTCAATAACCTCTTTTTCCATCTCGTCTCTCTTTAGCGCGTCCTCTGTGTTTTCCTAATAACGTTGGTGCCAAATGTCTGTGCAAGAGTCAAAGAATCGTTACTGCAAGAATGTTACACGGTTTTTAACCTCGTCTCATGTAAATTTAAGAATTCGTAAAGTGGACACAAACAAGTTAAATCTCTGCATATCTATGTACGTATGAGCAGATGTTAAGTCGAGAGCGCTTATCAGATGACGAAATTCAAACCTGGAAATTCGATCTGGGAGTTGTAATTTATTCAACTTCAAACTTGTAAAAAAAAAATGAAAGCATTTCTATTTGTCAAAAATACTAATTGATTGTGTGCGTTTTATTAGCAGTAATTTAATTTTGACCAATAAAAGGCACGTTAGAAAAATATCACGAAATTGTCGGTCGAAATGAATTTAAACTACTTTGAAATATAATTTTGAAAGCCTTCAGGCAATCGCCATATTAATTTTCTTTTGGTATATCGCGATTAATATGTCAATATTAACAGAACATTTTTCTAATTCCGGACTCCATCTATTAGCTTTTCATACCCTTTCAGTGCAATCTGTATGAGTTAAAGCTACTATTAACATCTTTATAGGTAATTGGACGCGTTCCAACCATTAGATCCAGTTTCGAATCTCGCCAGTGTCCTTCATTTCAAAGAAGTGACGCGTTGATAATATCGGCCTGGAGAGCTGATCCGAGAATTCAGTACTGTTGGAAAGTGTCTGAAAACAGTAGCACGATTTATCCCAGGCCTTGTGAGTGAAATTCGGTGTGTGAAACTGTTTTTTTGTCTGCTTGTTTGTTTGTTTGTTTGTTTTTTTGTACTAACACATGGTCACGGGTCACAGTAATCGATGGTTTTATCCTACGGTTTGTGTTCAACTACTGATCCCGTCATGCTCTCGTCTAGAGACTGTAATTAAGATCCGTTCTGTATAGTTGCAACGTAAATGTGCCTGATTAGCTGTCTGCAACAGGGATTAACCAGTCACCCTACCTGACGAGTATACTTGAAAAACCATTATTTCTACGTAATTCTTCATCTTTATGCACCGTTTCGCTTCAGAACGTAGGCGATCAAGGCTCTCCACAATTTCCTGTCCTTTGTAGCTCTTAATAAATTTCGTCTTTTTGTTCATTCATCATAAATCTTGCGCCGTCATCCATTTACTCAACCTCACTATGTTAAGCATTTTTAACTTTCGTGCCTTAAATCTCTCCTGTGGGTATCAAATTTTCCAAGCTCTCTTTCCTCATTATGTGCCCTAGAAATTTCAACTGCCTCTTCCTGATGTTAAGTATAAGTTTCCTTTTTGTTTACATTTTCTTTAAAATTTCGTCATTGCACATATATTCAATCCATGGTAGCCTCAACAACTTTCGGCAGAACCACATTTCTGTTGCTTCAAGTATCTTCTTCATCTTTGAGGAGATTCTCCAGCATTCACTACCATATAGGATGACAGATGTCACGTAACAGTTCAGTATTCTTTTCTTTGTTTCTAACGAAGTTTATCTATGTCTTAATATTCTGCTTAGCTTTTGGAAGGCATCTTTCTCTATTCCAATGCACCTTCGGATTTCGGTATCGCATTTTCCGTCCTCTGTTCAAACAATTCCAGGATATTTAAATGATTTTCTTATCTCCGATGTGTTGAACTCATCCTTTTGAATTCTTTCTTCTTTCATTTTATGTTTAATCCTTTCTCTTCGCTTTCTTTCTGTAGGAAGTTTTGTAGTTACCAACACTGTGTCATCTGCATATCTTACGTTGTTAAGATTATGGCCGCCAATAATAAATCCTGGTAAGACTTCTAAAGTTAATTAATTTGTGATTAGTAGGCAAGAGAGGTACTCAGCTAATTAATGTTTTGAAATATTTCCTCGCAGGATATTGTTGTTCCAACGACTCTGTTTATTAATATTCTCAACCTAGACAATTGCATAACGTGTCTTCGAAACTTTTCTCTCAGCTTTTATCTATATCTTGCTCAAGAATATTTTTGCATTGCAATCTTAACATGCTTATACGATTTTTGTTCTTATTTTTAGTATGTGATGACCTTGCTACTGAATACTGTCAAAAACATAAACACTCATTTTTTTTCTCCTTATTATTTTTAAGCAGTTGTTCCAACCTCCCTGCTGTTTCAATCCCTTGTTCTATTTGGTACTTGAGAGTAGACAATTTAGTGTTTTTTTGTTTTTTTTTGTTTTGTTTTTTTTTACAATAAGATTCACTCTGTACAAGACCCAGGAGCTACTCGAGATAGAGGGTGACGGAGTAATAGGTACTGTTCATGCAGATATATGGAGATGATAACGATTAACCCTAGACTTAACTAATTAAGACTGTAGTGACCAGGAAAACATCCTCTTGGGAGTCGGTTTTACAGAAGTTTTTCGCGGGAAAAAGCTGCCCGAGTGAAACTTATTTATCACCAACAGAAAGTGGTTCGTTACAATGTCGGGTACTAGCCGTGAAGGTCTGAACTGGTGAAACTAAGAAATTTAGTCCGTCTGAGCACTTTCCATAGAAATAGTGATAAAGCAGTGAGAGGCTTGCGACATTTCGTCTGTGAGAAAGAGGTTGCAGGGTGGAAAATAATTTGTCACCCACAAGCACCCGGAAACGCTTTTGGACTCTATCAAGACTGGGATTTAAGGACCGAGCAGCTTCTGCCCAAATATGACAGCAGTACTCCATTTTTTGACCGAACTGGCTCTTGTAAAAGTAGGGAATAGCACGAAGAGTCTGGAACTTACTGGAGCGTTACAGGGAAGCGACCATTTTTCTTGCATTTTTTAGCGATGGATCGTATGTACGAGTTCCACGGGGTCTGGGTGAGTTTAAGGCCCAAAAGTCGCTTAATGCACAGGGCCTTCCTGAAGGAGCATTTATTCATCGTGACTGGTGATAGTTCAGGGTCCGCTCGTAGATGACGTAATGTAACTAGTTTGGTTTTCGAGGCATTGAATGTAAGCAACCAGTTCTTCCCTAACTTGACAACTTGAGCGGAGGAGAGATCTCAATGTACCATCAAATCATCATCAGAAAGATGTCTTCTCTTTTAACCATATTCTGATTACTTAGAATACAACAGTCGTAAGATATTTGAATTTATTTATCATTATTATAAACTTTTGAATACTTTATTTGTATCTTGATGGTTTCTTTTATTACAATGCTCTCGTTCTGGGTATGACGATAAATACAACATCCGGCAGTAATGTCTCCGATCGGGAGATTGGAGGATTTTTAGGAGCGGTAAACTACCTCTTAAACTGCTGTTGTCCTCAGTTCCACCCTGACCCGAGGTGCTAGCACCAACTAGTGTTCCAGCTATGGGGAAAAATCAACAGTAAAATTTTTATGATAAATTGAGCAAAAATAGATTTTTATAGCAAAGTGACAATCAATGCAACAATAAAACAACCATTTTATAGTAAAATTACCAACAATACATTTTATGATCTACAAATTATATATCTAAAAAAAAATATGCCTTTACCATGAAAGCATAAACTTTTGTTAAACATATCTAGTTGAAAGCATAAAATTACGTACAAAATATTTCGGCATTAAATAATCCATAGAGGTTGAAATGCCGCTAAACAAAATCAATAAAACAACAATACATATTTATAGTAAAATTATCAACAATACAATTTTATTGTAAAAGCCGCGCGTAATATACTTGATGTGCTTGAGTAAATGGATTTCAGAACAGTGCTTGGAAGAAATAACAAAAAGGCAAAATTTATTAAGAGCTACAATTGACAGGAGGGAGTAGAGGGCCATTATCACCTACGTCCTGACGGGACACGACACATAAAAGGGGAAGAAATAAGCTATTCTATACCGTAAGTATGAACACGAATGGGCATGTCCCAATCCTCATAAATACGTTGGATGCTATTGTAAATGGGGTAATATGCTGTCTAAGTAGTTCACCACTAGCAGTGAACCCAAATCATCCAAGGCTATAGAACCCAGTCTGTCCTGTTAATGGTACTTCCATTATACGAAACAAAAAGACTGCAGAACAAGACATATCAGTCAGTCAGTTATGTGCCATGCGAGATACACGCTTAGGCGATCATGTATCTTTCGATAGATGGCTGACGAGGCAGATGTTTTTTTTCCCGCAGTAGGTTGCTATTGCTTTCTGCGGTTGTCATCCAAGGCTATAGAACCTGAGGTTACTACTAGAAAGTAAACAAACAATATGGCGTAGAGAAATCAGATGACAAAAGATGTGTCAAAATGAGTTCGTTGCCAAATTTGTAAAGTGTCATCAATGTCAAAGAAGCGTCTAAAGATACGGAATTCAAATCCCGCAGAAAGCGATTTCCTGATCTGTATTATCACTACTGTCTAAAATTCTTAAGCCGGGTTGGATAAGCCAGGTCTAATCTTCTGGGCTGACATGAAATGGAAAAATTATATTGAACCCGCTACTAAAAAAAAGTTGGTTCACTGTGTCGTCCGAAACAATTTTCCCCTGCAAAATATCAATTATATATCTACAAGTCTATCATTGATAATGCATGCATTGAATATTGCTACCACATATGTACTTAGAGATTTAGAGATAAAACCTGTATGGCCGCATCTAGTAGAAACGCCGATTCCCGTACGATAACCAAAGTTAAGCAACGTCGAGTCTGCTCAGTACCGAGGTGGGTGATTTAATGGATAATGGTTCTGAATTTGTTCATCGGAGAGCCGAGTGACAATTCCCGTTCGGTTCGTTATATTCATTTACGCGCAAGAGAAAGGGATAAATCCACCTATTTCCCCTACAACTATGGGTTAATTATTAAGGCTAGTGTCACTAAACCATTATTATTCAACCCCGACACGAAAAAATTCTTACAATCTAAAAATATTTTCTGGCTTTAAAACAACCTGCAAAGGGTTGATAAACTGTAAAAAACGAATCAGTAAATAATCGATTACGCCTTAAACGTACGTGGTATTAAAAAATAAATCACAAAGTCACTTACTTCTTACAACCAAATTTAGACTTTTTATCAATGTATATAAGATATAGTAATGGATAGTGGCTCGGATTGAGGAATCGGAAAGCCGAGTTCGAGATCCAGTCGAATCCATTACATTCACTTACGTGCTAATACACTTGAGAAAGGTATAAATCCTCTTTTGCCTCCCCCCAGCTATGGGTAAATAACAGGACAGACCGGGTTCTATAGCCTTGAATGGGAACTGGTCTACCGCAAAAAGAAACGGCAAACTACTGCGAGAAAAAAATCTGCCTCGTCAGTCATCTATCGAAAGATATATGATCGCCTAAGCGTGTATAAGTGACTGATATAAGATGGAATATATGAAAACGATTTGGATATTTAAAAATTTATTCTGTTGCTAACGTTTCATTTAATAAGAACATCATCAGAAGAGTTTAAAAAAAAACAACGAAAAATTTTTACTATAGCAACTTTAACGAACATAATCGCTTTAGTGAATTTGAAAATTTTTGAAAATGTAACAGTTATTTTATTAATTTTTCGCATATGTTTATTTTCTGATAAATTTTCATTTTTTTTTATTTGCTCTGATGATGTTCTTACTGAATGAAACGTTAACAACAGAATAAAATTTTACTGGTTTTCACATATTCTATCTTACTGTGTTTCGAATATTCATACCGTTCATTTTATCACTTTTTATTAATGTAAATCTATACAAAATATTGATAAGCCGTAAAAATCAATCAATAAAACCTGTACATTTTTTTTTAATGAAGAACAAGAGATTTAGATTTTCTATCAATACATGACTGGTCATTGATTTTTTGTTTTTTGTTTTTGTTTGTGGTGCCCTCCCTCTAAAGAGTTGGACTCTTCCGCCTACTATAAGATTAGTAGGAGAGAAGGCCTTGGGCACAGATTGTTCAAACTGTCAAACTCTCCGCCTCGGCGGAGAGGAACCCGGATGAAGCTTTGCCGCAGGGCAAATTTTCGTCCGAGGGGGTAGACAGGCCCTGAACCCGTCTAGGTGGGTTCAAAGGGAATATTTTTGGTCGAGCCTACGGGCTCAGAGTAACCCACGATAAACTCGGCCTTGTGCCACATACATCCCTCGTGGTGGTGGGGGGAGCTTTTAAATATTAACAGTCGAATAGATTGTTCTACCGAGGCTGTGATTTTTCGAAGCTGCTGTCGAATTCTCTGCATTTGGCAGAGAGGAACCCGGACGAGGCTTTGGCGAAGAACAAAGTTTCGTACGGGGAGGTAGACAGACCCAGACCCGCTTATAACCAGTTCTACGGGAATATTTTTGGGCGAGCCTACGGACTCGGAGAACACATGGTAAACTCGGTCTTGTACCACATATATCCCTCTTTCTGTTAAATATTAACAGTCGAATAGATTGAACGCTGGGTCAACCGATACATACTAACTAGTCGTGTAATACTCTAAACTTGTATTTACTGTTTAATATTTGATATATCTGCAACACTTGTTTTGATATTTCTTTAACCATTTGCTTGGTCACAACGTTTTTTCATAACGATTTTCATTTCGTTTCTTTTTCATTTTCAGAATCTAATGTTTTCCATTTTCTCTGCTGTCTGCTGTCAATCGGATCCTTTCCACATCTATCGACGTCTTTTACATAATAAAGACTCGCTTATGAGAGCCATGAATAAACACTGTTTTCGATATACAAGGAGGAAATGGTAAATCTTCATTCTATTTTTACTTCATTGTTATTCCATTTCAGACAAAAAATTCTTAAATTTGATGCTAAATGTGGTCACTCTCGAAATCCTTCGTAATCCTCAGTTAAATTCAAAGAATTTCTTTCTGGAGGAAAAAAAAAAAAACAACACGAGAGCGAAGACATTTTGTTTTTTTTGGTAACGAGAAAATCTCTCAAATGAAATTGAAAAAAAAAACTTAGCAGTTTTTGTTTACATCCCTACGTTTGGTTTGTTAAATTCATACAGTCTTATTCACACAGACTAAAAGTAATCTATTAAATTACAGTAGATAATGATAAATGACGAATTCCTTTATTCCTTATTTATTTGAACACCGTTAATATACATGGGTGTCCCTAAAGTCTGGACACCCTAGGCAAAAATGCATATTTTCAAGAAATGAAATTTTCAACATTTTATTAAATTGGAATATTACCAAATAACATCTTCAATATGATTTTCCATCATTTGTGATACAAAGGTTGATGCGCTTTGCAAGATTCACGTAAATTCGATGCAATAACTCCAAATGGCCGTCAATTTTAGCATATTCGCTCTTTATGCGTTCAATCAAGTGTGTTGCATCTGTGATTTTCATTGATTACACCTTCTCTTTTGGCATAACCCAGAAAAAGAAGCCAATTCTTTCCTCTTTCGATAAAACCATGTCTATTGTTTTTTGGGTTCTTTTTTGTTTTGTTTTTTGGGTTTTTTTTTTAAAGGTATATCAATCTCATTGGGTTATTATTTATTTGCAAATAATTTGTGTAAATTTCAAAAGACTTACGGAGAGTTTAAAAGGTGTTGTCTTTCTTTGATCAGATATTTTATATTGAAGTTGATTGCGTATTCAAGTT
This sequence comes from Acanthosepion pharaonis, assembly GCA_903632075.3. Taxonomy (NCBI): domain Eukaryota; kingdom Metazoa; phylum Mollusca; class Cephalopoda; order Sepiida; family Sepiidae; genus Acanthosepion; species Acanthosepion pharaonis. The sequence goes on along the minus strand of CAHIKZ030005521.1, from coordinate 2,052,512 downwards.
GTAAGTTTATTTGAAATAATAAATATTGCTTTAGTAAGAATTATTGGCAGATTGATATTATGTTAACAGAGAGTTTAACGTTAAGTCTTAAATATGAAATTGCGTGACGTAGGTTCTGGTGTCAAGTTGAAATTTTTGCCCTCCTCATTGACGAAGATGAATGATGTAGGATTTTGATCCTATAAATTCACTTATTAAAATGTTTAAATCGAAGTAACAATAGTGTGAGCCAGATAGACTTAATAACAAGGTACTCAGTCAGTTATCTAAGTGCCATACGTGATATACACTTGGGTGATATCATGTCTCTTTCAATTCATAACTGATTAAGCAAGAGATTTTCCCGCAGTAGGTTACCTTTTCTTTTTGTGCTAGACTTGGTTGCCACGGTACTAGCAGAGAGTTAAAAGATTTATAATCTTTTCAGGCGCACCCATCCGTTCTCCTGTTCCAGAATAACAGAACATATAAAGGCCCCTTAATTGTTAAACTCCTTGGCAGACTGAACTGCGCAAGTCAAGAGAGTGTATACCAGGTTGGACCTGAAGCCACACTGGAATTAAGAGAAGCAACAGACTCGACTCGGCAGCCAGATCGTCTCTGAAGATCATCCCCAGGGACGGGCTTATGGTTCTGTAGAGTGACCTGATAGGCAAACTCTAGTTGAAAAAAAAATTAGGACAAGGTTGGAATAATAATTATAATAATATACGCAACAAGTTTTCCCAAGGTAACTAGGACTAAAGAAGACCCGAAAAGAATCAGTCATATTGTCTCTGCAACTCATCGGCGAAACAAAACAAAAACACGCACACACATTTTTTTATACTTAGACAGGAGTCCCGGTCGGAACCAGTAGCATGGCTGGCACTATTTACACTAAAGCACTTCAACAACAAAGGAAACTTATACTTGACATCAGGAAGAGACAGCTGAAATTTCTAGGGCACATAATGAGGAAAGATGGTTTGGAAAATCTAATACTCACAGGACAGATTAAAGGCAAGAGAGAAAAGGAAAACAGCGCATAAAATACTTAATGAGCTAGAGTAAACGGATGGTGGAACAGGGATTAGGAGAAATAACAAAAGACAAAATTTATTAAGTGCTAAAAGGGACAGGAATTTGTGGAGAGCCATGATCGCCTACGCCCTGAGGGGACACGTCACACAATGATGAAGAAATACCAACAAATAATGGCTTTCCATGTATACTCGTTTGGTTGGGTGACCGGTTAATGTTGAGGATTCAGTGGACCGAACATGTGAGTAAAAACGAAATTTTGGAGAAAATGGAAACAAAAAGCAAACTAATACTTAATAACAGAAAAAGGAAATTGAGGTTTCTGGGTGATATAATGAGGAAGGAGGGCTTGGAAAATTTGATACTCACGGGACAGTTTGAAGGCAAGAGGGACAGAGGGAAAAGGCGCATAACATATTTAATGAGCTTGAATAAATGGATGGCAGAACAAGGTTTAGGAGAACTAAAAGACAAAATATATTAAGAGCTAAAAGGACAGAAAGTTGTGAAGAGCCATGATCACCTACATCATGATAGGTCACAGCACATAAAAAAGATTTTGTAATCGATATATATATATATATATATATATGAAGAAAATATCTGGAAAAACAAACAAAAATCCTTAGAATGTGATTATGTTGTTTTAATATGAATGAAATGTCGACGTCTGACGTTTCGGTTTAATAACCTTCTTCAGGACAATATTCATTAAAAATACAATACAATTAACATAATCACTAAGTCGACGAAAACGATGGACATAAAAAACAAGTCTTATCCAAAACAGATGATAGAAAATTTTAAATGATCAGCTTTCCGTTTGAGCGTGGTCACGTTGTCGTCAAATGGGCGACGCTTTCAAAACTTATTCTTAACATTTTATAAAATTTGATTCCGATGGAAAGCAGTTCGTTGTAGTAATACGCGGAGACTAGTAGATTCTTGTATCTTCGGATAAGCATGCAGTCCTCCATGTAATAAAATGAATTCAGGTTTGTATTTCCAGTGGACAGTATGATAAGCAAATATAAATGGATATAAATCCGACAGAATTATATATAAAGCATAATATTTTTTTCTAAATAAATCCACATTACAACCAAAAACGTTTGCGGCACCTCACTTCTCTTTTAATATACATACTTTTCTCTCGTTGGAACCACTACAACCTCTTTCTTATATATATATATATATATATATATATATATATATATATATATATATATATATATATATATATAAAATGGACAAAGTCCAACAATTATATTAAGACATTTTTATGTTTATACATTCTTTTTATAGATAGAAATATATTAAGTAAATGCTCTGTCTATAATAAACAGTATTAAACAACATTTACCGGCCTGAATCTCCGAGAAATTTTCATAGAAAATATGCGTTCTCCGACAGAAATCGAACCTGTATCCTACAGTAAAAACAGTAAAATCGACCTTGCTAACCGGAAAGGTCCTCTGTGGCTAAATCGGTAAAGCACGTTAGGCTATATGACGGTCCCTTATAGGATACAGGCTCGATTCCTGTCGGAGGACGCATATTTTTTACGAAAATTTCTCGGACATTCAGGCCCGTAAATGTCGTTAATACTGTTTATTACAAACAAAGCATTTACTTAAATATTTGTATCTATAAAAAAGAATGTATAAACATGAAAATGTCTAATACATATATATATATATAAAACTTCGTTTTATATATCTACCACCTTGTTATATAATTAGAATAATCTAAAGTAAAATTAAAATATATATATAAAGAGGCTGGGAACTTGATGTGCTTAACATGGAGGAAAGCAGAAGGATCCGCACATTACTACCTGTCATTTTTTGATTCACTTTTTGATCCTGGTCAAATTTTTTTTCACCTGAAAACAAAAAAAGAAAAAAAAAAAAACAGAGCCTGCCATTTTCTTCTGGATGTTTCAACTTGTTCAGAAATCGTTTTGCCCGGAGCATGTTTTGTTCTTGTATCTGTGACGACATGAACATCCCTTTCCTTACCGCGTATGACTTTTATCGAATGTCCTCATGCACGTTGCGGTTTCTATCCCCCCTCCCTTACATCTGAAGATTTCTTTATATTGAAGTTGGTTACGTATTCAAGTTGTAAGTTTGTTTGAAATAATATACAGGGCGTTTCAAAAAGAATACGCCAAAATCATTACACTGTTTTTTTCAGGTCTATAGCATTGTAGTGGACTGAATCAGTGGTTATTTGATAGAGTAGTTATCAAAGTTTGATTGGATGTCAGTTTCACCGCTGTCTTTGGTATAACTTCCGGTGCAGCTACAAAAAGGACAAACCTATCTCGAAATGCTCCAAAAATGGCTATTCACTTTACTACAAGCAGATTCGAATGACTTCATTTTTCAGCAAGATGGAGCACCACCCCATTTGCATCTCGGGGTTTAGAGCTTATCTGAATGAAAACGTGCCTCAGCGATGGATTGGGAGGAGAGGTGCTAAAGACCTTGCTCTCTGTGCTTGGCCTGCTAGATCCCCGGACCTCACTGTGTGTGACCATTTTCTTGTCGGGGTATGTTAAAGACCAAGTTTATGTTCCAGTACTTCCAGCAAGTATCGATGACTTGAAAGATCGAATAACAGCTGCAATCAACACGGTGGACCGTGACATGCTGAGGCGCGTTTGGGAGGAATTCTCATATCGGCTTGATGTTGTCCGCGCTGCCGGTGGTGGCCACATTGAGCACTTATAAAACATGAAATGAAACTTGAATGTATATATAACACATGTGTTCATGCTAGAGGTTTGTAATTTTTTTCGTTACTGACATATCACGTGATGATTTTGGCGTATTCTTTTTGAAACACCCTGTATACTGCTTTAGTAAGAATTATTGGCAGACTGGTATTAAGAAAGTTTAACGTTAAGTCTAAAATATGAAATTGTGTGACGTAGGTTCTGATGTCAAGTTGAAATTTTTACGCTCCTCACTGACGAGGATGAATGATGTAAGATTTTGATCCCATAACTTCGCTGATGAAAATGTTTAAATCGAGGTAACAACAGTGTGAGCCAGATAGTCTTGATAACAAGGTACTTCGCATATTTAAAAAAATGCGATGAAATTGTCTTACAGCAAAAATCCTATACAGCAAAGTTTTCTACGGCGAAAATTCCTGAGGTCATTTTTCCTACGGAAAAATGTTTATGGCGAATGTTCCTAGAAGGCTGAATTTTCAAATAACGCCAGAGATTCTCGATTGCATTTAAATCTGTGGACTGACATTCCAGGATATTTACATTATTTTCAGCAAACAATTTCTTCGTAGATTTTGCAGTGTTCTTAGGATCATTTTCTTGACGGAAGATACCGTCAGGAGGAAGGTTTTCAACCGAAATCATTAAATTTGCTTCCAAAATATTTTTACATGCTGCGACATTCATTCTACCATCTATTACTGATATGTTGCCAGTACCTTTTTCAGAAAAAACATCCATAAACCATGATGCTGCCACCACCAAATTTCACTATTGGAACTGTGTTCTTTTGTTTGAAGGCATCGCCATCTTTCTTCCACACGTGATTTCTAGAATTACGTCCAAACAACTCAATTTTGGTTTCGTCTGTCTATAATACTTTTTCCCTATACGATTTTTCCTTATCCGTATGTTCACGAACGAATTTCAACCTGGCATTTCTGCGTCTTTTCAATAGCAGTGTACTTTCCTGAGAAGAGCGTGACTTTTGATTGTTCCTATGAATTTCATTGTTTATTGTCCATTTAGTGACACATTTTCTGATAACTCTTGACGAGTAACCATTGGATTTTGTTTAATTTGACATTAATTTCCTCAAAGATCTTTTGGAAATATTCCGTGGAACACCTGTTCTTTTTTGGTTTCAACAGTTTTGAGGGTTTTTTTTATACCTTCCAATGAATGAACTGGTAGTAAATGGAATATTCAGGATATCTGAGATTTTCCTGTAACTTTTACCTTCTTTCCAGAGCTTAACAATCAGTTCTTTTTGCGAATTTGTCAATTCTTTACCTCTTGCCATGATGAAAACCTTCTTGCACGAATATCAATTACAGAATGTTCTATTTGTATTTTTAGGCTAAAAATAACTACTGATAACATTAGTGAAACATTCTAGAATATTCCTCTTGAATAATCTAGAGTAGTAAAGCAATTTAAATGTCTTAAAATCTGAAATTTGCATTGTACGGATACTTTTTTCACCCATTAAAATGGATATGTGAGATTTATTTCTATTAAAGCAATTTTTTCTGTTTTCTATGTATATGTAGTTATTATGCATCTGTGTAGAATTAATCATATGAAAAGTATGTTTATTCATTAGTTGGAAATACAATAAATTAAAAATTTGTATGTGTACGAATATTTGTTTACCCCCACTGTATAAACACCGACCCCAAAAAGAAGTTGAACAGTCTCTCAGATATCGTGTTGCAAAATACAACGGTGTGTTGAGGTTGAGGGCAAACACCTAACCGATTGCTCTCCCAAGAACGACGGGGTAACAGGAAAAGGAGGGAACAAAATAAGACAGCTAACAAAGACCCGGATTTGGACAAGTTGCAGAAGAGCCCGTATCCAGATATGCCAAGCAGTCAACAGGGAAAACCCGGATGTAATTAGTTTTGAATGATATGTCCGCATGCGACTCGGAGCCTTTTTTATGTCTGTACTAACACGCGGGTTCGCCAAACGCCGTGCACGCGAATATAAGATCCACGTTTTAGACAAAGAGCCAGGTGGCCGTTCTCACACACTGTGTCAAGGCACGGAGCTGTATAAAACGTAATGCTAAATATAAGATTAAATTTCCTATTTATCATTTGGTCGGCACGACGATATTATAACGCAACGCGTCTAACATGTTGTGTTTCTTTACTACATAACCGTCCAGATACTGATCTGCAGTTGTATGAATTTTTATTTTACTACTTCTGCTCATATCGAAGCATCAATGATGGGTAATGTCCGACATGCGAATCAATTCTTCCAAAGAAACATCCACCACAATTAGCCAAAAGAAACACGTTTGCGTTTAAGTAGTATTAAATCTGCTTCCAGCGGACATTTTCACTATGCAATTTCCAGGATGTATTACCGTTTGAAGTTCAGACACTGACGGTGCCCTGGTGTAAATGTTTCTATGTTACAAGCATGACAAAATCTTTGAAAGATTTATCAAAGTGTCTGCTGTTGCCAACATGGAAGAATCACCGGCGCGTCATGCCTAACATGAGCAGCATTTTCCTCGAAAGAATTCTTCATCCAACTTCTTGAAGATCTATAATCCGATTCGTCCGATTCTTAACATGCTGATGGGAGAGAGAAAAGACAACGACAGAGAAGAATAGAAATAAGCATGAGTTATGATAGATATGAATGGCTTAGATAGATAGATAGATAGATAGATAGATAGATAGATAGATAGATAGATAGATTTGAAGAGTCATAGATAGATTTGAACAGTCATTGATAGATAGATAGATAGATAGATAGATAGATAGATAGATAGATAGATAGATTTGAAGAGATATAGATAGATTTGAAAAGTCTTATATATATATATATATATATATAGTTAGATATATAGAATTAAAGAGTCATAGATAGATAGATAGATAGATAGATAGATAGATAGATAGATAGATAGATAGATTTGAACAGTCATAGATAGATAGATAGATAGATAGATAGATAGATAGATAGATAGATATAGATAGATAGATTTGAAGAGACATAGATAGATAGATAGATAGATAGATAGATAGATAGATAGATAGATAGATAGATTTGAAGAGACATAGATAGATAGATAGATAGATAGATAGATAGATAGATAGATAGATAGATTTGAAGAGTCTTAGATAGATTTGAAGAGTCTTATAGATAGATAGATAGATAGATTTGAAGAGATATAGATTTGAAAAGTCTTATATATATATATATATATAGTTAGATAGATAGAATTGAAGAGTCATAGATAGATAGATAGATTTGAAGAGAGATAGATAGATAGATAGATAGATTTGTAGAGTCATAGATAGATAGATTTGAAGAGTCATAGATAGATAGATAGATAGATAGATAGATAGATAGATTTGAAGAGTCATAGATAGATAGATAGATAGATAGATAGATACTCCGAATGTGTCGCATACTTTAAGTGGTACCACCTCTTTAGACACATATCACCGAACGCAACTGTTTCAGCGGTTCTTTTTTTCGACAGGTGTTTAATATTCTCAGACCTTTCCGATGACCCACGAAGTAAAAATGAATGTGTAATTGAATCTATTGTCGCTTTTGATGTTTTATTTGATGGCAAACGAGGAATTGTTAATTTTTTTTTTTTTTTTTACTTTTTTTCGAAGCTTTTTAACGTTCACAACAGCGTGACGCAAATCTGTCAAGAATTTTTTGTAGCATTTCAGAAAAGGAAAAAAATCTGATATAAAGTCACTGCTATCTGATCTGTGAACCATTCTCCTCTAATATATATATATATATATATATATATATATATATATATATATATATATATATATATATATATATATATGTATTGTTTGAGTATTGGGTCTCGTTGAATGTAAAACGCATGATGAAACTTCAAGAAACGTCCTCGTAAAGAAGTTTCAATTTTTCTCATTATCAGATTTGGGCAAATATGGATGTTCGTACCCGCAAAAAAAAAAAAAAATGAAATGCCAAAAGGGTGATTTTTTCCATGACACCACTTCACTCTTCGGCAATGTTTATTGTTTTAAAAAGTGGTGATTAGAATTGTAATAATATGAAAGTAAATTTATACATTTTCTTTGTTCTTGAGAATTTACAACAAAAATAATAAACACTATTTCTTTATTAGATTGTTTATTGGAAGAGTTGGCAAGACTTATGGCTAATTGCCAGATGATTTGTCTTTTATAAAATGGTAAATAATAAGGAATTCATTATAACTGGTTCACATATTTTAATAATTTAGCAAATATTTATAAATAAAAAATTGTTTTCATATGTATTTTTTTTATAAAATGGTAAATAATAAATATTGCATTGCATTAGTTTTAATTGTATTAGTTTTTAGAGTGTTGTAAATGTAAAATTATTTTGTAAATAAACAACTTAATAAATAAATAGTATTTAATATTTATTTGGTGAAATAATTATAAAAATACAAACACACTAATTTCCTGAAAAACTATTTTAAGCAAAAGATTTCATAATTTTCAGCTAACAATGACACTGTTAGATCCCTGAACGTTCCTTGTATGGAAGCGGCTAATTTCAACACTACCTATTTTACTATGTCCGTCAGTTTCGACAGAAGCGGTTGTTAGCTGAGTAGCTTTAGAGGTTGAGATTTCCCGTCCCTAACACATTTTTGTCTTGTTACTAAAAGCAGTTGAATCTAACAAAATGGTGTCTGACATGAAATCTGACAAAATGGTGTTTGGCATAAAAGGGCATACGAAACAAAGGTTTATTACTAAATTCCTCCATACGGAACAAAATGTTCACAGGGACCAAAGGGTGGATGTAAGCACAGCTACTTTGTGGATAACCGGTTTCATTAGTGTCGCCAGCAATGTTTATGACAAACCTCATTCGCATCTTGGCATACAGGCTCTTGTTTGTTGCGTTGAAACGCCTATTCTTGTACGATCCCCAAAGTTAAGCATCATCGAGCCTGGTCAATACGTAGACGGGTGACCACTTGAGAATACCAGATGCTATAAGATTGGGCCGGGTAATGGATATCGGTATCAGTCGAGTTTTTTTTCATATTCACTTACGCGTGGGTATGTAACTCCCCAGCTATGGGTTAATAAGTAGATCATGTATTATTAAAAGTCATTATTATCTCCAAAAATTCCTACAATATAAAAATATTTCTGGCCAAAGGATGATAAGCCGTAAAAATCAGGTGGTGACTCATAATGAAAAACAATGTTTTGTAGCTAAAACTTGTTCTATCCAATGGTGCCATTGTGTTTTCGTGTACATAAATACGAGGTATCACTTTCGGAACCTTCCTCATATTTACGAGGGTTTTGACAAGTACTCTGCCCGACCAAGAAGGGACCTACCCCTCCGAGAAATTCTTATCCTTGAGCTTTTAGTCAAAGTTAATTCCCCTACCCTGGAATTTTTTCATCAGACCTTGTATTCTATTTTTTTTTCTGTCGCCTAAAGATTAAACGAATATTTCCATTAATGAATCTCGCTATTAAGCGTCGGAGGATGGCATGGTTTTGCCCCGTCACACGGCAGAACAGCCCCTGCAAGACCGCCATCCAAGACACTGTTGAAGGCAAGCGCAGGTGGGGACGACAACGCTTATGCTGGCCAGACAACATCAAAAAGTGGACGAACATGACAATATCGGAACTCCTGAGAGCCACCGCCGACAGATCATCCTAGAGATGGCTGCGTTTCCTCTGCCTTCAGGTTTACACCTACCGACGATTATAGAAGTTAAAAGATTGATGATGATGATGATGATGATGATGATGATGATGATGATGATGATGAAAAAGTCCATCTTCATCTGTTCATATTTCTGAGATGAGGCGTTGTAGCTATTTAAACTTTTTTCATTGTTCGGACTATTGTCCTCATCTTCATTGTCATATTCAAGACGCTTAGGCCGTTGTAGGCTTCGGCCTTCTTCTATCAGTATTCAGGGCAGACTGGCATCGCGCACATCCCTAGGAGAATGTACCAGTATACCAATAGATAACCTGATGGAGATGCTTTCTTTCTGTAGGCACACAACATACTTCGAAATGGGAACTGACATATATCGGCAAGATGAAGGTTTAGCAATGGGCTCGCCATTATCACCAACAGTGACTAACATATACATGGAATATTTCGAGGGAATCGCATTAGAATCGGCATTACTAAAGTCAACTCTATGGCAGAGATATATAGATGATACCTTCATACTCTGGCCCCACCAGAAACAAGTTCAGCTACTACTGGACAGTGTGAACTCATTAAGATCATTGATAGAGTTCACATTGGAGAGAGAAAACAAGAATAAATTAGCCTTCCTGGATGTACTAATATCTTGAATGCACATTTCATTGAATACGACAAAGTGCTTTGATCTAGTTTTTGTTATACAATTTCTCATGTGATCTATTTTTTTTCTTTTTGGGTGATAAATTATATAAAAACTGTCCAATTGTTGTTGTTTTTTTTTATCCGAGCACTTTCGGCTATACATTTAGCCATTTTCATCATCCGAAATAACAGCAAGCAAAAGTCACAAAAGGTTTCCTGGAAACATATAAACAAGAAATGGTCAGTATAAGTAATAGCATACAACGTAACAAGTACCCTGGGTACGTGACTGCAGCTCCAACAAACTGAAATAGAAGAGTACAAGAGGATAAGGACACTTAGAAACAGCCTTGCTCTGCCTACCCTATGTGAAGTGATTATCAGAAAAGATACAGAACATCTGTTGTCCATGTAGCATCAGGAAGACTTTCAGGAGCGGTTAAATACAACACAGACATGTCTGCTGAGTAAGGCCACCCATAGAGGAGAACATGATAAGGACTGTGTGTACGTCATCCCATGCAGCTGTGGCAAGAAATATAAAGGGGAAACAGGCCGCCCCCTTAAGATAAGACTGCAAGAACACAAGAAAGCCGTAACACGAGATCAAATAGAAAAATCAGGCATGGCTGACCATATGCGGAGGGAAAAGGGAGATCACCGCCCACTGTGAGATGAGACTAATATGACAGACAGGGAACATCACTGGAAAATACGTAACTGTAAGGAATCAGCGCATAAGCTAGGCGACAAAAATTTCCTAAGTCGGCCCAGAAGACATGAATACAATATAGGAATCTGTAATCTGGAGGACTAGAGAAAAAAAAATAACAAAAATTGTAATATGAGCTCTGGTAAAAAAAATGGTTACTGAGACATTAGGCTTATAAGTCCCAAAAAATCACTCACTGATGGCTCAGTGGATAAAAGCGTTGGTTGAAGTAATCCAAAAAGTGACTTGAGCCAAAGAGCTGTGAGTTCAATAGCTGGCCACAGCAGGGGTGAACAGAATCTTGGAGAGTTAAGTTACTAAAGAATAACTGAGATATCCAGAAAAGGCATGGCACATTGAACTAGAAACTAAAACAATCTACCCCCACACGTGAACTAAATAAAGGACTGGGTTGGAAATTCCAACGAATATCACCTGAAGAAGGCCGGAGCGTAGAACGGCAGAAACGTCGTGAATATGATAATAAAGATGAGGAAAACAGTCCGAACAATGTAAACAGTGTAAAAAGTACATCTTATAGAGTAGATTTTATTATCTGTCGACACCTTCAAAATAGAATTTCGTATGACGTTAAAATTAATACATTTTCTTTGTTTGTTCATTGGTTGTCTGATTTTGACCTGCTAACGCTTGCTGGATTATTTAATGATTTTTTCAGGAGTGGGCATGGAAAATATATTGATATTCAAACACACAACTAAACTCTAGTCGTGTATTCAAACGAGAATATACTTGCTCGTTTAGTCTATTTTCCGGGTAGTATTAAAATACCTATAAACATGGTTTTGATAATTTTATAAATGCAATGCTATTTTAAAATTGCTTGAATATAGTAATCATTTTCATGGTACGCTCATGTAATTAAATCAAATCACAAAATCCTAGCTTTTTCTGTAGAGAACTTGCTTACAGAAAGCAACCATCACGTAAACCAAACAACCTTTATAAGGATGGGCTGACAGAATTAATGAAGTGTAAACATCAGTACACAAGACTGAATGTTCCATTCAAATGATTGTACCACAGGGAGAAAGAAGGCTCATAACCGTAAGAGCCATATTTGTTAAATAGCGCAAATCTTACTATGATATCTTGTCATGCTCGACAGCGTCGAACTTATCAGTTGACATCTTTATACACTACTAGGGGTTATAACGGTTACCCCTTGACTTGATCATGTTAAGATTGTAGTGATCGGGGTAACATTCTCTTTTGAATTGGTTCCACAAAGCAACGGTTCGAGAGTAGAAGCTGCTCAAGTGGAACTTACATCTCACCAATGGAATACGAAGCCAGGTGCGTAGCATGGCATGTGAGCTAGAATTGGTGGAACTAAGGAATGTAGCTCGTCTCAGCACTTTCCATGGAAGGAGCGACAGAGCAAGGAGAGGCCTGCCACGTTTCGTCAACGAGAAAGGGGTTGTAGGGTGGAAAATAATTTATCACCCTCAAGGACGAGGAGACACTTATTATATCTATAGTTATCTACTGAGCTTTTGTTGGCAGAATTTTTGCTCATCAGAAAAAAAACAAGCAATATTCACGTAATTTCTCAGTTGTATTATTATTACTATTATTATTAGTAGTAGTAGTAGTAGTAGTAGCAGTAGTGTGTGTGTGTGTGTGTGTGTGTGTGTGTGTGTGTGTGTGGATGCGCGGTGGTGTAATGAAATGACAAATCGGGGAGCCGAGTTCGAAATCCAGTCGAATTCGTTACATTAACTTACAAACAAAAACTCTCGGAAAAGTATAAATCCACCTCTCCTATTCCCCTACCCAACCACCATCTATGGGTAAATTTGCGGGACAGACTGGGTTATAGAATCTCGGTTGGTGACCAATCTAGAAGAAGAAAACTCCGAATCCAAAAGCTGAGAAGGGTCGTCTAGCGGCCTTGTGGCACACTGAGTGAGTCATTCTTCCGAAAGGTGTAGTTGGTTCATCACAAGAAGCCACCATTATAATCAAATTATATGTGCATGTAGTCTGGCTGTTAGATTCTAGGACTCTCATCTGTCGAATAATTAATTTTTTCTTTGTTTTTCGATGTTAAATATTCTTGATATGAGACATTCTCTTTTAATGTGTTAGTGACCCAAATGTCTTGAATAGGCCATATATATATATATATATATATATATATATATATATTTATTATGATAACGATATATATATATATATATATATATATATATATATATATATATATATATATATATGAGATAACAATATATATATATATATATATATATGAGATAACGATATATATATATGAGATAACGATATATATATATATATATATATATATATATATATATATATATATATATATATATATATATAATAAATAATAATATTTTCCACTTTGTCATACATATATATATATCGGTTGTAACAGAAAAATTGTCCAAAGCATAATTATCCGTCACACAAAATGTTTAATAGCTAAAAAAGCAATAAACTAATTCAGTTTCTATTTTCTGGGTTTTCAGATGTAACGTTTAGCCATCTTGACATCATTTTTCGTAATCTTTGAATTATTCAGCTAAAAAGAGAGCAGGTTAAAATTGTTTTGCGTCAGACCCACTGTCTTCCCAACGGAGCAATGATGAGAGGAAAAAGATCATTCAGGCCTTCAGTAATGGTACCAACATTCATACGCTAGCTTCCATCTTCGAAGCCGATTCAAGAAGCATCAAGAGAACTGTGAATAAGTTTTAAAATGTGGGAACAATAGGGAGGACAACTAGATCAGGGTTCTGTATTATCAATGGAGACAGTCTCCATAAGAAAATTGACATATGTTCGTTTTTAGCGAAAAAAATCCTTTTTTCTTTTGCCTTTCTCGAAGTTGTGTCTATAGATAATAAATTAATATCGACATATTTCGAGAGATATCTACTAATATATCTATCTTTTAACGTACCTATCTATTGCTGATATCCCCTGACGAGTGGACGGAATGAGTGCTGGTGGTTCCTTCTAGGAAACTCTAGAGTCAGGATGCTGAAAGTAACCCCAGTCAGCTAACTGACAAATTTTATATTTGTATTATATATATATATATATATATAGTATTGTAGCAGCAGATCATTAATAATATTGTTAAATATAACAGATAATGCATTTATATTATGTTTGATCATGAGCCGTTCTAAGCTTCGTATAGTTGCTTTAATTTCGGGAGAAAATAAAGACAAAAACTGTCTAACATTTGGATATTTTTTATTATTCTGTTCCTCGATCAAAGCTTTCGGCTCACATGAGCCATCATCAGAGTGATTATATGGATATTTCAATAAAGATATTCACCATCAAAGATTATATCCTGTTATGTTTACATAGAAGATTGCTATGCGTCGATAACGGTCGTGGAATAGCAGACGCAGGTCGTAAATTCGTGGTGTGGTTCTATGACGTCATACCCCGTGGGAGACCGAAATATTAACAACTGAACGATATATTTAGATGCAATTTAATATGTTGTGACTAGTTTGCAATGTAATTTTGTTGAGTGTGGGTTGCTTCATTTTAATGTAGAGACCCTCCAATATATGAAGGTGTATGTGCGAGTATTGTTGTGTTATCAACTAATATCTGTCTAATATTACGCGTACGTGGCTATGTTTTTCTAAGAAATGTTGTTTAACAGAACTAAGATCAGAAAACTGACAGGTAAGTCTACGGGAGAGCGTGGTTGTAGTGTAGTGTTTCAATTTACATACCCGTTCGGAGATTGTATCTCTGATACTAATAATAAACCCACTACATATATTGCTTTTACTACTCCCACGCCCACCCGTAGATTACTTGTCACCTTTCTGGTCTAAGTTCTATTAAAGTCTATTTCGGCCTTTTTTTATTTTAAATGCCTATTTCCTTTAGTACATATGGGATCATGGCTCTCCACAGATTCCTTTGATTTATTATCTGTGAAGTGCGTATTCTTGGGGGGGGGGCAGTAATGTAGTTTCTCTGTTGCTTACTCCGAAAGTATGCGGCACACAGTGAGGAACGAACTCACTATTCAGTTGTAATTGATTATATGTAGGTCTTGAGAACGTATATATATATATACATCGGCAGTCTCGTAGTATATTTAGCTACCCCCCACGAGGGTAGCATGTGGCACTATGCCGGTTTAACGTGGGTTCTTCGAGCCCGTAGGCTCGGCCAAAAATATTCCCTTTTGAACCGTATAAACGGGTTCAGGGGCAGTCTACCTCCCCGAACGAGACTCTGCCCTTCGTTGGAGCCTCGTCCCAGTTCCTCTCTGCCCGAAGGCGGAGACTTCGACTGTGTAGCTGGAACAGGTCGCAGCTCGTAGTGTTAATAGGTTTTTGCCATGCTATTCTCGAGTTTCTTTTTATTGTTTACATGCACGGGGTTAGGCTATAAATTTTAGTAAAAGGGATGTGTTATTTTTTTAAAATAAATTCAGTCAACTCACTGGCAGAAGTCCGGTCAAAATTTTATTTGTTTCTGATAACGGAATACTTTTTTTATTACCTCCCTTTAACCAGTATAGCTCTCAGAATATATTTCTGTGTTACTGAATGTAGGTCACATTTTTTTATCTATGTACCTGTTGCTGCCCTACCTTGTTGGTGGGTCAAATTATCACTATCTGACGTGTTTAATGTAGTAGGACGGAAGCCATATCACCTATCCACGAATGAATATTTTACTGTAGCTAGTGTTTACCTGTCGAATTTAAAAGTCGGTTAATTGAAGCGAGAACAATAGACAAAAGGCCTTCAATGAAGGGCTTTATTTCTATGTTAAGTTAAAAAGTTTTTTGCTTGTTTTGCTGCCGACAAATAATATGTAAAATAACCCAATTGACTGTTTAATTAAATATTCAGATTATATATAAACCATACCGTTAACTTTTTCACTTGTTTTTTGTTTGTTTTTTTTAACAATTAACTGAAGAAAACATAATCAATATATCATAAAATCACTCAATCAGGACAGGCGTGAATGTCTGTTTAATATATGTGTAACTATTTACCAAGCTTATCTTCGTTCGACACAACACTAAACTTTTTTAAGATAGTGTTTGACCAATCTTACACATACATGACTCACTATTAAGAGGCGTAGTTTTTTGGTTTTTGGGGGTTTTGGGGGGGTTTTTTGCATATATTTTTTAATAGATTACTTAAACCACAACACTCAGCTTATACGTTTTATTGTTGTTCAGATGTTTAATAAAAATCTACATCTATCTGCTAAATCATCTTTTATTGTAACATGTCCTTCCGTGAGTGGGCGATCATGGTACTCCACAATTACCAATCCTTTATGTCGCTTATAGCAATTTTGAATTTCTTACTACCCTTCCCAATCTCTGATCTGAAATACGTTTACACAAGCTTGCTAGATGAGCTACTCGTCTCCTCCCGTGTTCCCCTTGCCCTCGATATGTCCTGTGAGTATCAAATTCTGCAACTCCCCTTTCCTCATTATGTGGTCAAAAAATTTCTACTCTCTTTCTGATTCCAAGTACATATCTGCGTTTTATTTTTATTTCCATTAAAACTTCCTCGTTGATCACATGTTCAGTTCATGGTATTCTCGGCATTGGTCTATAGAGTTACATGTCTGTAGCCTCAAGTCTTCTCTTCACCCGTGTAGAAATCCTGCATTCCCTGCCATACAGGAGAATTGATATTACATAAGAACTCAGCACTGTCTATATTTCTGAGATGAGGTATTATGTAGACTATTTACATTATTCGGACTATTGTCCTCATCCTTGTTGCCATATTTATCACAACGTTTCGGCCGTTGTACGCTGTCCTTCTTCAGGTGGTTGGAATGTCGAACTGAACCCTTTTATTTCACTCACTGGGGTAGACTGTTCTAGTTCCACGTGTCATGTCTAATAGATGTCAGTTAGCAGTTATCTCCTGTTAATTCCCCTCTACAAGTTCTCAACCGCCTTGAACTCACACACTTTGGGTCCTGTCACTGGATCTAACTAACGCCTTTATCCACTGTGCCATGTGTCCTTAAGGACCCAAAGAGTTATGAGTTCAATACCTGATTAAGGCAGTGGAGAACTTGGAGAGGGTAATTAACAGGATATAACTGATAACTGATATCCATTAGACATGTCACGTGGAACTGGAACAGTCAACCCCAGCGAGCGAAATAAAGGGTTCTGTTCGACATTCCAACCACCTGAAGAAGGCCGGAGCTTACAACGGCCGAAACTTTGTAATAAATATGGCAACAAAGATGAGGACAATAGTCCGAATAATGTAAATATTGACCAGCTATGTTATGACACAAAATGCCACCCTAATAACCTTCCGACCTTGACGCAGGACCGCGAAGGTTTGGCGTGATAGACTCATGAATGTCGAACTGAACCCTTTATTTCACTCACTGGGGTAGACTGTTCTAGTTCCACGTGTCATGTCTAATGGATATCAGTTATCAGTTATCTCCTGTTAATTCCCCTCTACAAGTTCTCAACCGCCTTGAACTCACACACTTTGGGTCCTGTCACTGGATCTAACTAACGCCTTTATCCACTATGCCATGTGTCCCCCTTTTTTTTTTTCATATCATAGACTGAACCACGTCCCCGGAAAGTGAAGAATTAACTCCTTCCTTTTGTAAATATACTCGGTGATTACTCACCTTTGTACATTTCTCTTCTTCGTACTGAATTATAATTCGAAGAGTTTCTGAAATGTTCTCAGTCAAGGTAAGAAGGGTTTCCAAAAATCTGATGGTTTGTCTTTGAGAAGTGGTTGAATTTTACAATTCACAAGAATTGTAAAATATACTCTCGTGTATTAGTCATCAAAGTACTTACATCTATCTATCAATCGTCCATGTATTCACCTTGGTATAACTACCTAGTAAATACGCACTTATACTTAATGTGAATGAGCACTTGGCCGAGTTTTTAGGACGTTCGAATCTATGGTCGATTCTTGATGCTACCCGTCTGGAGGAGGTAATCTCAGTGTGCGGCACCTGTGGAAAATGCCTGAAAACCATACCACGGGTTGACCCAAGCCTTGGGTTGACGAAACCGTTGGGGGGGGGCCGTCGGTGGTTGTGCTAGCATGCAGCCATCGTGATCGAGAGTTTGAGCGTACTAGCTTTGTTCAGTCTCTTGATCATGCTAGATAATGCGCTCTCTCTCCCAGAAACTGTATAAATGGGCTCTGTGGCTGTTGAACACATATAAATGTACCTGAAGATTAGCTAGCCGCCCTAGTGGACTGGCATCATCGGATTCGAATGGCTGCACCATTTACATATACTTACTGTTATAAAGTTCGTATAACACTCGTATTTGCTGGTCAGTAAGACTGTAAGGAAAACAATGGAAACAAAGCGTTGAGTGAAGAAAGGTTTATAAAACATGGATTGAGAATGCGTACGACTGGAAAGCGCTGCTCCTTTGCGACCCACTTTTTGGCAGTCTCCATGAGAAAACGTTCTACCCATAGCGGGTAGACGAGTCCGGGTTTAAATAATAGGAAGCACGGTGGAGTAATGGATAGCGGCTTGGGTTGAGGAATCGGAGAGCCGAGTTCGAATTCCAGTCGAATCCATTACATTCACTTACGTGCTAACACCCTTGGGAAAGGTGTGAATCCTCTTTTTTCTCCCTCCAGTTATGGGTAAATAGCAGGATAGACTGGGTTCTATAGCCTTGGATGGCAACTGGTGTAGGAGAAGGAAAACTCTGAATTCAAAACCTGCGGAGGGTGAATGGAGTCTCTCTGAGCCTTGGTTGGCAATCCATTTAGTGTTGGTGTCACGATAAAAACACCCTTGATAGCCCTAGCGAAGCATCAAGAATTCAGCTATTTGACAAGATTATGAACTACACCAATCAAAGTATTAGCTATAACAGATAAGAAATACTGGAAAGGTGTAGTGAGTTCAATCTCGACTGAGGCCGCAAGATGATGATTGAATAATAGTGTAGAGAAGCTTAGATATCTTTCTACACAGCACTTATCTTTCCGTACAAGTTACTCATATTTGGTGATTTGTGACCAGCTTTTAGTATGATTTTGAAATGAAAGTTGCCTTGAATGGCCACTCTTCTAGATCTTGATGTCTTCCAAGGCACTATCTTTGAACCTACTTTGTTCAAAGCTGCCATCAACGTTCTTTCTGATGTCATCAGTTCTCAACTCGGTATCTATGCTAATGACACAACTATTTACTCCTTCCTGATGTTATCACTTCTCAAATTGGTATCTATGCTAATGACACAACGATTTACACGCATCTTAATGATAAGTCTGATCGGTTCGATAAAGTCAAATTGGCAGCTAATCTCGAAGATGACCTTCAATTTGTTATCTACTTCAAGAAATGGTTTGTTGATTTTAACACCTCCAAAGCTATTTTAATCGTCTTAGAAAACTTTTTTTTTACCTTCAATCAGCATGGCTGATGCTAACCTCCAGGAGATTGGCACATTGCGTCTTCTAAGGCTACGATTTTCCACTGACACGAAGTGGAACGATTATATTGAATCAATGGATAGGTCTGCTGCTAAGAATGTTGATTTACAGTTTTGTGATGTCAACGAACCCTTGTTGACACTTTTGTGATGTCAACGAATACTCGTTGTCCCTTTCGTAATGCTCGTTGTAGTAGAGACTTTGTAATCGCAGATACAACTATAGTAACGCCGTTGAACAATACTGGTGTCAGATGCCTTCGAATAACACTCGCACTTATAGTACTTGCTCAATAATACTCGCTCAAAAAGGAACGCCGAATAGTGATCCGAATAGTAATCCGTATAATGATCGCTTAGACACCACGCTAATTCACATATATACATTTCCTTTACCATCACGTGATCTACTTATTCAAAATGGGATCGCCTGTGTTTTCTCTCTGGTGATCTGTGTTCAAACTCCAGTGTCGGCAGCGACACTTTATTCCTATATAACACATTGTCTCGTCCTAGACAATCCTTGTCGCCAGAATCTTTCTTTCACATTTATAAGTATACCATTCACTGAGTTTTGAAAATTACAGCTGCAACAGGTCTGGTGCTTCTGCTAAGTATTTAGAGATTTTTGACAGAATCCAAAGAAGAATCTGCAATATCATCGGTCCTGATTTGGCATCTCGGCTTCAGTGACGTTCCTACCACTGCAACGTAGCCTTTTTCTCTAAATATTTTCACTGTAATTGTTAGGATACGCTTTTGCTTGGAGCGAACTTGATGCTCTTTTCCTTTTTCTTACATAGACTTCTTGAATTTAAGTGCAGTACTAGGTTGGCAATTAGGTCTCATCCTTTTGCTATTGAAATTGCTTGATGTAACCACAATTTCTGTGCGAATAGTTTCTCCTCTTACATGTCTCGAGTGTCAGGATTCTTGCTTTCCAATCAAAATTTAAATGCAATCATGGTCTTTTATTATCCTCCATCTCTTCGATAAAGTTTTCTCCGTTTCTTTCACTCTCAGTACCTTGCGTCTTAGGGGCTTTATCGCCTTGCTTGGGGTGAAATTAGTTAAAAAAAAACAAAGTCCCTCTCTAATATGTACGTGCGCATTCAGTCAAACATACGCAAATGAACATTCATACGTTTCTTTTCTCCTGAAGCTATTCTTAGTATGACACGTGGTCATATACGTGAAAATCGGAAAGGTATTCTAGTCTAGCCTGGTAGCTATTGTACCAAGGGTAGTCGCCACTCGCTTTGCTCTATTTACCTCTTAAGTGCCCTCCCCTGTAAGTCTACTTTCCCTGTAACCCACCTTTACTCGCATTAAGGGTGACCAGATTGACAGCATTACTGCAGACGAAAAAGAAAAGCGGCTATGTCAATAGAACTTCCATAGGAATAAGCAGTCAAACGAGAACAAGAGCAAGTGAAAGTGTTCGTGAAAGGATTTTTTCTTTACTCAAGCGTACGCTTACTGTTACGCACACATATATATGTACACTCATATCCACATAAGCATATATATATATATATATATATATATATATATATATATATTCATTCCAAACAAGACAATAAAATACAGCTTAAACACTCAAGATTGGAGACTAAATTAACAAAATTAAAAACAAACCCCCCTTAGAAAATGGGTAAAGAAGTAGCCCAAAGCGGTTGGGACAATGAAAATTAGGGAAATTTCTATACTCCCTTCTTTCTTTTTATGTGACATGTCCTTTCAGGACGTAGACGATCATGGCTCTCCACGTCCATTTATCCCTTGCAGCTCTCAACAAGTTCCTTTCCTCTGCTTCCTCCCTCCCCCAGACCACGTTCTGTCATCCACTCCCTTAAGTCCGCCAGGTATGTCACGCGTTGTTTTCCCTTGTCTCTCTTTCCTTCTATTCGACTCGCGAGTATCATATTCTCCAGGCCCTCCTTCAGCTGCCTCTTCCTGATATTAAGTATAAGCCTTCTCCTTGTTTACAACCTCTCTAAGATCACATTGTTGCTTACACGCTCGGTCCATGATATCCTTAGCATCCTACCGTAGAACCACATCTCTGTTACATCGAGTCTCTTCTTCGTCTTTGAGGGAATCATCCAACATTCGCTGCCTCAAAAAAACAAAAAAAACAGATGTCAACGTAAGAAAAATCAATAAAATCTTCCGTATATAATGAAAGATGCTTAAAAGAAAGGTTGCTGCCCAAATATACATTAATATATATATATATATATATATATATATATATATATAACTAGACTCGTATCGGGGTTTTTTCTTTGGGCTTCAGACCTGCATCTGTGCGATTTTTTTGTCGGCAGAAGTTCATGTTTGTAGCTCTTTCTTTTTTTAAAACCTTTTTTCCCCTCGAGATTGATTTGATTAGCAAATCAAAAATTCGAGGGTTTTTCGAAACGAGTCTAGTTATCTATATTTATATGTATAAAGCTCTAGGCTATCCTATCGAGCACTGTTTAAAATCAACTAATATGGAACGCGTAGACATAGGTTATTCACTTAAAAACATACCCATACCTGACCGTCACTCATACGAGTTATGTTTATTAAGAAAAATAGAAAAATTTATAATAAATATGAGGTGGCGTGCATATTTTTGTTTAAATAATAAACCTAATAGAAAAACCAACGAGAGCTATGGATTCAAGACCAATGCCCATCCTCCGTATATTAAGGAACTCAGTAACTTCGAATCGGAGTTAATCGGTATTATCAAAAAATTAAAATATAGAAAAATAAGGAATAATAACGTGCAACAACAAATTGCTAAAAATATAAAAGAAATAAAGGAAGACAAGAATATTTACTTAAAAGCTGATAAATCTAAACTCTTATACAGAATGAGCCCCAATAATTACAAAAAAATACTACATAAGGAGGTAATAAAACATTATATAAAAGCTCCTAATAACATAGAGACTAAAATTAACAATGAGGCTAGCATCCTAATTAATAAATTTGAATTAGGAAATCGAGTTGAAAAAATAAACCTAAACACTTGCTTTATCACCATAAAAGATCATAAAAGTAACTTTATTAATAATCCGGAATATAGACTTATAAACCCTACTAAGACGGAATTAGGCAAAATAAGTAAAATAGTTCTGCAGGGTATATGTAAATCCCTTAGAACTTTCCTTAATATTAACCAATGGCAATCTACTAAGGATTGCATTAAATGGTTTGAAAATTACAATAAAAATAAAAAGTGCTCATTTATTAGGTATGATATTAAGGAGTATTATCCGTCTATTTCAGAGAAAACGCTAAACGAAGCCCTTAGCTTAGCTAAAGAATACATCCAAATTTCTGATGATAAAATAAATCTAATTAGACATTGTAGAAATACATTGCTATTTCACGATAATACATTATGGATAAAAAAGAGAATATTAACGGTTTTGACAACCCTATGGGAGCCTTTGATGGGGCAGAGGTGTGCGAGATAGTAGGGTGCCTGCTGCTCCATAGGCTTAACGAATATATAGACTTTAATAACCATGGGTTGTACCGCGACGACGGTTTAATCATAGTGGATAATAGTAACCCTCAAAATGTGACAACATTCGTAAAAAACTGCACTGGTTTTTAAAAATTCGGATTTTATCTCAATATAGAAACCAATTTGAAAATTACCAACTATCTAGATATTACGTTGAATTTACAAAATGGCACAATATCCCCGTATAAAAAAAGAAAATCAAGAACCCCAGTATTTACATAAAATCAAATCACCCAGCCCATATTATAAGGCATATTTCTAAAAATATTGGGTATAGACTTTCTACTAATTCCTCCAATAGGGACATTTTTGAGGCCAACAAAATAAGTTATTAGCAAGCCCTAATTAAGAGTGGACATAAAAATAAATTAGAATATATAGACAACCACAATATTACTCGGAATAAACATAATAGGCAAAGAAAAAAATTTTGTGGTTTAATCCCCTTTCAATTTAGCGGTAAAAACTAAAATTGGTAAGATATTTTTAATTTACTGGAATAACATTTCCCAAAAAAACTGAGTTACATAAAATATTTAACAAAAAACAATGTAAAACTTAGTTATTGTTGTGTGCCGAACGTAGGGACTATTATAAATGGATTGAATAAGAAAAAAAAACTAGGAATGATCCACGTAGTAATCCTCCTACTTGTAATTGTAGAAACAAAAACATCTGTCCATTACAGGGAAAATGCCAGCAGGAATGCGTGGTGTATCAAGTGAAAATTTACAAAAATACTGAGGATACTAACCCTAAAACATACATAGGTGCTACTCAGGATAAATTTAAAAAAAGATATTATAACCACACGAGTAGTTTTAAGAATGCAAAAATTAAACATAGTACCACGCTATCTACCTACGTATGGAAAACCAAACAAGAAGATAATATAGACCCCATCCTTAAATGGGAAATATTAAAAAATGCCCAAAATATAAAGCAGGCCATAAATTTTGCAAATTATGTGCTGAGGAGAAATTAGCCATAGCTTTATATGATCAACCTAACCAGCTATTAAACTCTAAAACTGAAATTCTCAATGTATGTAGATATAAAAAATCTTGGCTACTAAATTAGACGTTTTCCCGTTATTGACTTTCCACTGAGGATTTTTTTTTTTTTTTGTTGAATAAATATTTATCCCCCCACCCCAACTTAGGTTGTTTTTGTTTTTTTGTTTTTGTCACGTGGTATGATTTTAGCTATCACCTATAAATATGTGTTTCTCTTTGCCTCGTTAGCCAAACTTTCCCTGACTATCCGTTTAGGTGAAACCTAGGTAGGTTTGTCTGGCTCACTAAGTGTATCTATCTATATATATATATATATATATATATATATATATATATATATATATATATATATATACCCAAATGTAAAAGAATAAAACTTTAACGTTCGAAAGATTAATTTAAAACAGGGCTCAATGCAAAAGTAGAGCAATAAATATTTATTATTCACTGGAATTTAACAGTGCAATACATATATATATATATATATATATATATATATATATATATATATATATATATAGAGAGAGAGAGAGAGAGAGAGGGTGTTGGGGCAGGTAGAAGATTTGAGTCTAGTTCAATAAAGTAATAGTTCAAAAGTAAAGCAGATATTTTCATATAGTGCTCAATGTTAAAAATATTAAAATAGTATTAATATAGCATTGATAATATTATTTTTATATACAGGAAAATTACTTAACTGTAATTGTTCATATCAATTTTTGCTGTTATGAGAAGAAATAACAGCAAGAATCGGTATAAACAATTACAGTTAAGTATATAAAATTATATATATACATATATATATATATATGTATGTATATAAAAATTATATATATATATATATCATTCCCCAACTAATGAAAAGAAAAAATTTGCTCTGTTCATAAATATTGAGCGCTATTTGTGAATCAGTTTTAATCTTTAATATTTCATATTTCAAATTCTATATTGTGTTAATAGGACTCGCTTGGATAATCCAACATGTACACACACACACACACACATACATATATACATATATATATATATATATATATATATATATATATATAGTGAGAGAGAAAGAGAGAGAAAAAAAGAGAGAATAAGGTGGATAAAATGAGAGAAAAATGCTTACTAATATATGAATTCATATTCATATTTCTCTTCTTTTTCTTCTATGAGACGTGTACTTTCAAAATATGTACGATTATGACCCTAAGTAACTCTAAACTCATTACAATCGGTCTTTGTCCATGTTCTGCCATCCATTCATTCAAACTATTCAAGTAAGTACTCGCTGTTTCGCTACACCAGGTTTTTTTTGTCTTACAATTACAATCCCCCCTCCCCCGAAACACACTATTCGTTTCTCTCTCACGCACTCACTCATATTTAACTTTCCCCATACACATATACTTAATATAAAATTAACATTGTTTAGTAAGCCATATAACCTAATGATGGGGAACTTGGAGTAGAAAGATCGTGTTACGCCAGTCTTCCAAGTGATAAGAGCTGACAGCCTAGAAATGCAGAATATACTGATTTTAACTGGATTCAAACACTGATCAGTGGGAAACGGGATGAAATTTTAGACTCAATAGCAGGCTGGACCATTTCAAAAGAGTGAACCATTTGAATGTGTAGGAGACTTAGGAGGTTGAATCATTTGAATGACTAAGAAGCTGAACCATTAGAATGAGTTGGGGTTTGAACTATTTCAATGCGCAGGAGACTGAACCATTAGACTGAGTATGAGGTTGAACCATCTGATTACGTTGGAGACTGAACTATTAGGCTGAGTAGGAATGAGTCATTAGACTCAGTAGGAAACTGAAACATTAGACTGAGTAGGGATTGAACCATTTGAATTCGTAGAAGATTGAACCATTAGACTGAGTAGGAAACTCAAACATTAAAATGAGGAGGAGGTTGAACCATTTGAATGCATAGGAAACTGAACCATTGGACTCAATATGAGGCTAAATCATTTCAATACCTAGAAGAAGGAACCATTAGACTGCGTAGGAGGTTGAACTATTTGAATCTATAGGAGGCTGAAACATTAGACAGAGCATGAAACTGAACCATTTCAATGCGTAGGGGCTGAACCATTTCAATGCGTAGGGGCTTAACCATTTCAATGCGTAGGGGTTGAACCATTAGACTGAGAAGGATGTTAAACCATTTAAATGCGTAAGCAGCAAAACTATTAGACGAACCATTATGAAGATAAAGTGTTACACTGAGTAAGGAGATAGACAATTAGTTTGAATAAGAGGATGAACCGTTATACTGTGGAAAAATTTGATCCATTAAACTGCGTAGGCTGAGATCTTAGCGTCTGATAAATGATGTGAAATGAGCCAGAAAAATGGCTTGAGTGCACATATGACTATTTTAGATAGCATTTCACTATATTCTATCTCTATTGCACACACACACACTTTTTTGTGCACAAGTCAGCTCCAAATTTGAATTTCTATTTCGTATATATTAAACAATCAGCGACGTCATATGAAACGCAACGTAGTCTTTGAATTTACAAACCCCAATGTTTATCGTCTGTTCCGAAAATTTGTAGGATTATTTCAGAAAACTATATTTTCCTTCCTCAAACTAGATGTTTAAAATCGGGAAAATATTTTTTCATCAATGAACTCTGAGTTTAGTAAAACCTAACTTAGTTACTTTAATTTCTGATGTGTACTCATTTCTTTTCGGCTCCCGACCAGCGACCTAAGGTCTAAAATGGCATCATGACATTTTTCACTGAGCAGTTTTGAAAAAAAATATCACACATATTTTACATAGATAAATAAAGATCTACGTAAGTCGTGGGCTGTACTCGTGTGAACAAGGTTTTGTATTTCTTTAAGGTATGGGCTACCAGGGATTCCTTCAGTGTGCCTATCTGTGCCTTTTCCAATCAATCCGATATAGCCATCATGGCACCAAGTAGACCAGCATCACAGCTAAATTTGCACGATATGGTGAAGGGTTTAATTAATGAAGCAGGTGGAGCCCAGTTAGAAATACCTTCAAGTCGGGTAACCCAAGCCACTGAGACGGTCTTCTTGATGGGACTCCCAAGTTGCTTTGGCTGCCTCATCTTTCAAACTTAAAAAACTCTTGACGCCTGTCACTGGCGCTCTCCAACTACAGACACTTATTATTATTATTATTATTATTATTATTATTATTATTATTATTATTATTATTATTTCCTTTGGTTTCTGTTGTGTACTCATTTCTTTCCGGGTCCCGACCAGATCAGAAATGGCATCATGATATTTTCCACTGAGCATTTTGAAATATATATATATATATATATATATATATATATATATATATATATATATTTGTTACCACTCCCATCCATTAACTCAAGTATTTACTCGCTCATTGCAACAAAGTGGGACGATTGTAGTAAGGCCTTTATGTACATTCAAGGTAGGCAGACTATCCCCACATAGTACATTGGCGCATCATAATCTTCTTCCCTTCAAGTTGGTTATGCGCTACATTAAGTATAGCTAATTTTCCCATCATCGGCATTTATTCTTAAAGAATTATTCTAGGCCACTACGCACTTTGTTTCCCCTTTCAGATATCTTCTTCACAGCCATTGTGCGAAATTATCTCCAACTCCTTTCGTTTATTTGCTGAATAATAATTATATATTGAGTGGGAGAGCAGTACATCAACAAAATGACGCTATGGTATGAATATACGAAGATCGATATAGCCATCATAGTACCAAATCTGATAAGAGTAGACCAGCATCACAGACAAATATGCATAGTGAGGGGTTTAATAAATGCATCAGGTGGGGCCCAGTTAATTTAAGTCGGGTAACCCAAGCCAGTGAGACGGTCTTCTTGATCGGACTCTCAAGTTGCTTTGGCTGCCTCATCTTTCAAACTTAGAAAAAAAAACTCTTGACGCCTGTCACTGACGCTCTTCAACTACATACACTTATTATTATTATTATTGTTTTATTTCCATTAATTTCTGATGTATGCTCATTACTTTCCGGGTCCCAGCGAGAGACCTAAGGTCAGAAATGGCTTCATGACATTTTACACTGAGAGGTTTGGAAAAGAAATCACAGATATTTTACATAGATAACGCCCTTCGTAAGATGTGGGCTGTACTTTTGAGTTGTTATTATTATTATTATTATTACTTGTGTATGCTATGTTTCCTACTTTGTATCTTGTACAGCCGGGTCTAAACTATGGTCCTTAGGCCCTATAGGAGAATTGTCATTTAATTGATAGCACTTTTTTGAGTATATAGGATGTTCCTAGTAGGGGAATCTTCTAGACAATCTGTATGTCTATTTTACCTGGGATACGATATTTACTCGAGCTTCCCACAGAGCGGGATGGGACACAAAGCCGGTTTTCCGAGCACGTAGGCCCAGGCAAAAGTACTCCGTAATAAAGGGGACGGGTTTGTCTACTTCCCCAGACGAGACTCTGCCCTTTGGCATAGCCTTGTCTGGGTTTCTCGCTGCCCGAAGGCAGAGAGTTTAACCGAGTACTGTCAACCTTAGAGGTTTGGCTGATACGATTTTACCTGGGACACTGTTAGTAAAACTGTCTCTTTTCTCACGAGGCCCAGTGTTCCGATACAATCTGAATCTCCATCCCCCTCATCCTGTTAATCTCGATCTCCAGGTCATTGTATTTGAACAATTTCTCGATATCATTATTATTGATATTATTATTATTATTAATATTATTATTTATCAAAAATATTATCTTTTTTATCATTTCACCCCCCCCCCACCACGCCAAATCCGATATTTTCTTTTTTTTAATCATTACGCTCCGAGCAAGGCGTGAAGCCACTAGGATGCAGGGGGCTGCAGAAGATTTGGAGCGAGAGCAGATAGGAGTGATAGAAGAAAGGATGAGGAGAAGGATAGTGGATAGATCAAGGTAACTGGAGATGTCGATTGACATTACATTTGAATAATTGGAGATTATAGCTCTCAGGGAAACAGTAATTGGGAAGGGTGTTCCACAGGCGAGAGGTGTGAGGTATGAAGCTATTGGAGTAGAAGAGACGGCTACATTTAAAAGTTTCTACAGTGTAAGGGTGAGAGCGGGATGCCAGCCTCGTAGGGCGCTTGAATTCGTGGAGTCTGGGAACCAGTGAAAGCAGCTCATCGGAGCAATTACCATGAAAGTATTTGTAGAAAAGACAGAGAGAGGCGACGGCACGTCTGTGAGAGAGCGACTGTAGACGAGATGCCAGATCAGGGCCAATTATATTACATATCCTTTTCTGGATCTTGTCAAGAACTCCGAGGTAAACAGAAAGGTGCCCCAGTGAGATAAGTTGAGAACAAGAAAACACTGTTAAGGGGCGAGAACAATAAAAGAAGTGGAATTAAGAAGACAGGGGATATTGTCCTGATCTTTGTCGCCATGTTTGTCACAACATTTCGGACGTTGTACGCTCCGGCCTTCTTCAGAGTTCAAGAATGTGCGTTCAATACCCGGTCAGGGCAGTGGAGAACTTTCAGAGGGAAAATTAGCAGGAGATAACTGATAACTGACATCCATCAAACATGGCACGTGGAACTAGAACAGTCTACCCCAGTGATCGAAATAAAGGGTTCAGTTCGAAATTCCAACCACCTGAAGAAGGCCGGAGCGTACAACGGCCGAAACGTTGTAACAAATATGGCGACAAAGATGAGGACAATAGTCCGGCTAATGTAAATACTGTACATAATACCTCATCTCAGAAATATAGACAGATTGAAATTGCATTCAAATTTTTGAATATCACACTTGATTGGAAAGCAAGAAGCCCGAAGAGAGTTCCACAAGCGAGAAGTGCTAGGAAGAAACTGTTAGCATAGAACTTACAGTTACATCCAATTGTAAAATGACGGAAACTTGCCGCCAATCTAGTAATATTCTTAAAGTCCAAGTACCAAAGAGGAAAGTTCATCAGAACAATTGCCATGAAAATATTTATAGAAAAAGCAGAGGGACGATTTTACAGAGTTTTTGCCCAGTATTTCATGTACGCATCTAAAAACTATCTATGATTCCTCGATATTATTCTTGTTATTATAACTAGGCAGTGTCAAAAATGTTTTCGTTTTTTATATATCTTTACCCACTATATACTTCTAACCTTACAATATTCACCTTCGTCCTGAGTATGAAGATAAACTACATCCGGCTCGGGACGTGGGACGACGGGGGTGTAGTTTTACAATTAAATGTCATAAAACATTTACAGTGTTGTGTTTATCTATTTTTCAAAATCGCACTGATTATTCCGAAATACACATGAGAATCTACTTAGTGGTAGCAGAGGACATGTTCGAGCTAACTTGTCGAGCAGAGAAATAACACGACCGTCATGCGATCTGTAGGCGAGGTGTTCATTCAACCGAACCCGGTCAACTCCAAAAGAATTTCATAAAATAGAAGTCAAAACAGTCGCTTATTTTCATGAAAAAAAAACAAAAAAAAAACATGTGACTATTTTTACTTTGTCCGTCTAATCAGTGGGCATCAAGCCTGGACCTGTTTCTCGATCATGGACTCAGGAGTTATATGCTATAATGAACGTTATTAAAACGGAGGTGAATACTTATAAATGTGTATATATATATGTAAATCAATACTAAAAACCAGTACGCGGTGAATATACCAGAGAGAAATTCCTTTTCGCCTCAGATTCAATTTTGAAATTATAAATATTTATAAATGAGAATAATGGCTGAAGAACACAAGCTGATATTAGATGCAAGGTATGTATTTCTTTTCTTTATATATACATATATATATATACATATATATATATATATATATATATATATATATATATATATATATATATATATATATATATATATATATATATATATATATATATATGATCGAGAATTGGCCGATCTGATGATACGAGCTGAATATATTTCATATATTACGCTAGCATAAACATTTTTATGCAGATTATTTTATTCTATTGTAAAACGATATTTTATTTTCTATATAAATGTTAACTTTTCTCCTTATTATTATTAGTAGACTATATTCTCTCTCTCTCTCTCACTCTCTCTCTCTTCGTTTTTCTAGTTTCTCTCTTTTTCTCTCGCTCTCTTCCTCTTTCTTTCCCCAGCTTTCTTCCGTTTATCTCGCTCTCTCCCTATTTCTTTCTATATATATATGACTATTTATATATATATATATATATATATATATATATATATATATATATATATATAAGTAGGCGCTTTTTAGCGCCTACTTAATATATATATATATAGTGGTCTACCTAAATGATTTCACTGTAATATATAAATAAATCGATATTGATTCATAAACACATAAACACACATGCACGCATATATATATATATATATATATATATATATATATTCGTCTTATCAAGTGATGGTGTTGAATGCAGAACCTACACTCAACACCATCACTTGATAAAACACCAAAAATGTTTGAAATAAAATAGCTATTTTTGTAGTGATTTTATAACATATTTATTTTATAATTTTCGAATAAAATCGATTATATATATATATATATATATATATATATATATATATATATATATATATATATATATATATATATATTATATATTTATTTTCCTGGTATCCTGTTTTGTAGGAATAAGGGAGCGCATAAAAAATCCATAATTTTCTTTTGCCCCAACCACCTTCAGCCACTTCTTTAGCTATTTTCAATATATATATATATATATATATATATATATATATATATATATATATATATATATATATATATATATATACGTTCTTGACTGTGTATACTTTTATAATATAGATATATATGCGGAGGCTGTTTGCTTATACGACAAAAGTGTGCTTATCTGGGTGTGTTTGTGTTTTTTCTATATATACCTCAACAAATACAGGTCGTTCGTGTGTCTAAGGTAAGTGACGTCACGTATCAAGTAGTTTGTGAGGACATACAAACCTACCCACTTCAATTTTAAACAATATGAAAATGCAATTAAGAATATTTGTCGGCACATAACTCTTAATGTCTGTAATAAATACCTATGTTTTTATCCTTTATATATATATATATATATATATATATATATATATATATATATATATATATATATATATATATATATATCAAATATAATCATTACCAGTTACAATAGATCTGAAAAGAAAACACTAACTTCAAATGTACTCTCATGCGCTTTGGGTGATAGCATCTCTGACATTAATAATGTAAAACAAGTTTAAGTTATTACATTGTTGTCACAATCACCACACTCTCACGTAGGTTAAATTGTCACTTATGAAATTTGTACACGAGGCTAAAATATGTATTGAAACAGAAATATATTTTATACGTAAAATGCAGCTGAAAATTTAAATATTACTTTTAATGAATTGATTCTATTTTAATGGCATATCAACTGTCTATCATTTAATGCTGAAAAGATTTGTTGTTAATATGTGAATTGTAAACAATTCTTTAGGTTGTTGGTGCCATCATTCTCTCGTTATGACTTGAGAACGGATTTATTTAGTGCTATAATTTGTGATATAGATCAATCTCCTTCAAGTAGAGGTTGCGATGGGTAAAATATCGCCATTTTATATTTTTAATTTCGCGCATGCACGTTGCTTGTTTTTTTTTATTTT
>CAHIKZ030005521.1:1920000-2015000 GCA_903632075.3 Acanthosepion pharaonis | reverse complement strand
TCCCCGTCTTCCGGTACCAACCCATATTTATATGGTCGGTAGTCCGCTTATGTAAATTAGGTGTATCATACACAACAATTAGCATAAAATGTATCCAAATATATTATGCTCAAATGAAAAGTGCTGACCAATTTTAATGATTTCATTAGTTTTTTACCGTTTTGCAGCTTACTTAAAGCCAGAAAATATTTCTAGATTGTAAGAATTTTTTTTCTAGATAATAATGGTTTAGAGATACAAGTCGTACTAATTGGCTTGTAGCCGGGATTAAAGGGAGAAAAGTGGTGGATTCATGCCTTTCCCAAGAATATTTGAATGTAAGTGAATATAACAAACCAAACAGGAGTTAGAACTTGGCTCTCTGATTAAAAATACCAAGCCATTTTATTTTTTTTGCTCACATGTTTGGCCCACGATATCCTTATTATCTTTCTATAGAACCACATTTCTGCTGATTCGAGTCTTTGAGGAGATTGTCCAGCATTTGCTACCATATAGGAGGACAGATATCCTGAAACAATTCAGTACTCTTTTTTTAGTTTCCAACGATATTTTCCTGTCTCTTAATACTCTGCTTAGCTTTTGGAATGCTTCTTTGGCCATCCCAATATGTCTTCGGATCTCAGTGTCGCACATTCCGTCATCTGCGGGAGCACTTCCCAGATATTTAAATTTCTGTACCTGCTTTATTTTAGTGTCCCTGACCTGCAAATCGCATTTCGGGCTCATCCTTTTACTGATGACCATGCATTCTGTCTTCTCGTTGTTTATGTTTAGTCCCTTCTTCTTGCTCTCCTTCGCTATCTTCTGTAGGAGGTTTGTCTGCTATCAGTATTGTTCCATCTGCGTGTTTTATGTTGTTAAAGTTGTGGCCGCCAATGATGAATCCTGGTAGGATTTCCAGTTCTCTCAGAATTGCCTTACTGTATAGATTGAATAAATCTGGTTAGAAGATACATTCTTACACCGCTTTCTATTTTTGTATATCTGCTGAACTCATTTTTGATGCCAGTAGACATTTTTGATTATTCTAATGTCTTTCCCAAATATGTCAAGGTTCGTGAGAAGCTCTAACAGAACTTTGCGGCGTAATTTGTCGAACGCCTTCGCGTAGTCTATAAAACACGGGTACACGTCCTTCTGCATTTGTATTGCTCTTTCTGATAACATTCTGAGCATAAATATTGTTCTGGTGTCTTTGACGAACCCGCACCGTTCTTGTCCTATTTCTGGTCTGATTCTGCTGCACGCTCTATTCATCAGAATTCGGATGTTGAGTTTTGTTATGTGGCTCATTAGGGCTGATTTTTTTGTTGGAGTTCACATTCGTTTGCGCCTGGTTTCATAGGCAGTTCTATGAAAATAGATCTGTTTAGGTCTCCCAGTATGGCTCCACTGTTGTAGATTTCATTTATTATTTCTGTAATCTTGTCTATGCCGAAATCATCTAAGGCTGCCAGCATGTCTATTACAATTCCATCTGGCCCTGCCATCCTGTTCCTGTTCAATTTGGCCAGTGCAGCTACCACTTCCGGTTTGTCAGTATTTCTGTCTATTGCTGGTTGTTCTTTTTCATTATGGAAGAGTTCTCCAATATATTCATTCTAGTGCTGAAGAACTTTTTTCTTTCTTTAATCTGAGCATTCCATCTTTGGGTTTTATGAAGCCTGTTGATGAGCATGTCTTGTGTCCTGTTATTTCCTTAATTTTTTATGCATATCTCCTTTATCTGTGATACCCGTTCTCTCTATTTCCGCACATTTTTCATTAAGCCATTCTTTTTTAGCCTGTCTGCATTTGGTCCTTATTTACAGGGATCTGGATCATCAGACTTTACTTCCAAAAGTTGAAATGAAAAATGAAAAGAAACTTACACATTTTTGACGGACCGCACCAAGCGTATGTGAAATTAACGAAGTGAGAAAGTGAGCTGGGAGAGAAGATATGTGTGAGTTAGATGTACCATTTTCAATTCCTTATCCTTGACTCCACTCTGTGTAGGCTAGACGTCGCTTAACTTAATGCATGCTATCTAGATATAGATGCGTAAGGGGTGAGGGAGAGGACCGACTTAAAGGTGGAAGATACAGTTAGCAATAAAATAATAAATCATGTCCCTGAGAACAGGATTCACTCAAATTCTTAAATGCTGTTATTTCGCATTACTTTAAAGGGTATCTTTGGGGGTTAAAGTTTGATATAAATCTAAATGTCTAAAAAATCTAAGACGAATTTAATTTGAAGTTTATTGGAGTTTTGGGTATTTTCTATGAAATAGTCGATTGGAAAAATCATAGAAAGTACATTGAAAGAATAATCCATTTTATATCTAGTAATCCTTTTTATTTTCGTAAACTTTTTTCTTATAGCTTGTTAAGTTGACATCTATTCGTTTGATTCTTGTTCATAAATTATTAAAGGGTAATGTATTTCAATTTAAATTAAATTATCAATTTAAAAATCTACCTCCGTATTATTTATTTAAACTCACTTCCAATTGGAGAATATTAGAGGAGAGAATTTGATAAAAGATTACTAACAGAAAATTAGGCCCTTCTTTTACAATATTCTATATATTCGTACACATACTTTTTTCTTGTTGATTATTCAGTTGACATCTATTCGTTTGAGTCTTGTTCCTAAGTTGAACTCGTGACTGTTTTTAGATACCTACCTAATTATTATCAAAGGTTGTTCCAATTTAAATAATTTTATCATCAATAATGATTATTAAAGGGTAATATATTTCCATTCAAATGAAATTACCAATTTAAAATTTACCTCCGTATTATTTAAACTCACTTCCAATTGGAGAGTCCTAGAGGAGAAATTTGGATAAAACACTACTAAGAGAAAATTAGGTCCTTCTTTTACAATCCATACACATACACACCTCTACACATATCCTAACCCCTATCTATATCTACATCCCTATATCTTTCTATATACATATGAATCCATATATACACAGGCACACATATCTACACATAAATTATATGTATATCCCCATATCTACACATATACACCTATAGAGAAATACATACACACATATCTACACGCATATCCACACATACACATATACTTATATATATATATATATATATATATATATATATACCTCCACACACATAAAGTTGTATGTAAATCCATATACATATACACATATACACATACACACACAAATGCCCATATGTACATCCATACACATGCACATATATACGCATACACATGTACATATACACATATACACATACACACACATATATATATATATACACACACACCCACACATACATATATCTATATATATACATATATATATATAGAGAGAGAGAGAGACATACACATACATATACATACACATGTCCACACATACACCCACTTATGCCTGCATTCCAAGACCATATCAATATCAATATGTAATTACATTATGAATACACAAAATCGTATAATTTACACATATATTACTCGCTATCCCATATCTATGGCAAGACATATAAGTACTCATCTAGTTATACACATTCACACACACAAAAAGAAAACGCTTGTATGCCTCTCTTTCCATATAAACGCATATACATGTACTCATCAAAAAGTACATCAGTGTTCAAGTACAATACCATAGACATATATACATACAGTCATGTGTTCGCGCTCATGCGTGCATAGTAATATTTCCAACAGCAAAAAGACCAAAGGTCATTCAATATTGTTCTTCCTATATAGCTATTTTTCAATGTATTTACTTAGGTTTAGGTTGTTCTTGTGTCTGCATTTAAAAACTAGTTCATTGTGTCTATTTAGCAATAGGTCTTTATGTTTGATTATGAGGATTTTCTCTCTCATGCATAAGTCGCATCTGTCTCTGAAATCTTTTGGAGTTCTGGTTCTCGATATTATTTTCCACTTTATTTGTGGGGTTAGGCCACCCTCCAACAAATCCCAATAATGTTTTGACGGTGCCGTTTGGTACTTTTTACATTTGTTTTTAAAGGATTGGCGATGGTTGTACAGTCGGTGTTTCCAATTTCCCGCCGATATTCCTATGTATATCTTTCTCTCCTCAACCTTCTCTTTGGGGAAAATTGTTGCTTCATATATTGTATTCTCCGCCATGCATATTCCTTCGACTGGGCACTCTGATCCTGTCCTGCAGTTGCATGTTGATGTTTTCATTTGGGTTGTATTATGATTTTGTATTAGATTATCATGAAGGTCTCTCAAGATTTTACTATTGTGTGAGTTAATAATTCTTTCCATATTGTTCATGCAAGAATAGCTAATCTTTAAATTCATCTTGTTGAACATCTTTTTTAGAAATGCATTTTTACTAAAGTGTTTTTCTATCAATTTTATGAAGTATTTACCTATATTAATGTTAGAGAGGTTACAAAAAGGTGGGTTGAACCATATAATTTTCCTTTTCCTATTTTTGGGTTTAGTGGATATTTTATTAACTGACTTGTCTATATAATTTAGTGTCTGTTTAAAATTACTTTTCAATAGGGCTTTATTATATTCCGATTTATTTTGGTTAAAATGGTTTTACTAGAGGAGAGTTTATTTATTCTTGTATTTACTGTATTTGGAATTTGTTTAATTATTGATTTCGGGTGATTAGAGTAGATATTTATATATATGGGTGATTGGTTTTCCTTTTGGAAGGGTTTATAAGTGTTATTGTTCAGATTAAATGTAACGTCTAGGAAGTTTACTATTTTCAAGTTGGAAGAACTTTCGATTTTAAACCCTAGAAATTTGAAAGCTTTAATTATTTTCTTTAGCAGTTGGGATGTTAAAGGACCATTGGTATCAGGTACAGCAACTAATCCGTCATCTCTGTATAGTCCTATATTTTGAGGGTCAAGGAATCTACTTAGGATATCTAAGATGTATATACCTATTAGGTCAGCTATTTGGGCTGAATCAAATGATCCCATTGGGACATCGAAGTTGTATCTATCTTTTTTTTAATCCAAGTGGTGTTGTTCAGTTTTAGTATGGACTGTCTGGGGTCCATTATGATTTTTATTTCTTCGTCAGTAATATCAGTGTGGATTTTGGCAAAACTTAAGCTATTTTCTAATAATTCTTTGGAAATTGAGGGGTAGAAATCAATAATATCCAATTGGATAAAAGTAGTTTTATTTTTATGTTTTATTTTTTGGAACCAGTTAATGGTGTCAGATGAATCTTTCCACAGGTTTAATGGGTATTTTGCTAATATAGATGTGTTTACTCTTTTTAGGGTGTTTTTAGAAATTATTCCTAACTCTGATTTAGAGAGATTTATTAGTCTGGACTGTAGATTATTCTAAAAGTTAGGTTTATGGTCTTTAAACAGTAGGTAGGCGTCTTTTAGATGAGCTGTACCCATTCTATCAGCAATATTATATTTAAATGCTAATTTTGCAGTTTCTTTGTGTATGGAGGATAAGTGTTTAGAATTGTTGTCTTTTTTATAAGAACCAGAGACTTTATTTTGAATCAGACGGTTGTATTCGGAGG
The DNA here is from genome assembly GCA_903632075.3 of Acanthosepion pharaonis. Lineage (NCBI taxonomy): Eukaryota > Metazoa > Mollusca > Cephalopoda > Sepiida > Sepiidae > Acanthosepion > Acanthosepion pharaonis. The sequence goes on along the minus strand of CAHIKZ030005521.1, from coordinate 2,009,492 downwards.
GATTAATTTTGCAAATATTTTTAGATTTATCCATAGTTTTTTTGAGTTTTTGATCTTTGTAATGTCAGTTTTAAGTTTTGGATTGGAATGGATTGCATTTCTTCTGGAAGGATATTTTCTTGATTAACTCAATTAAATCTTGTTCAAAAGGTTCCAATAATTTATTGTTTGGTGGAGTGTTTTGAGATTTAAAGTAAAAGGCGTCATTAAATTTTGTTGGTTTGTTTTGGAGATTAAGATGGAAGTGAATCATCTACCTCATTCTTTTGATGATGTCAATGATTTTCTCCGTCAAAGACATGGTGAAGGATTCAATAGTAGGGTGAGGAATGTTCTTGAGTGAGTAGTCCGGTGTAAATTTATCCATTTTAGCTTGGAAGTTTGGATCCTTATGGTAATCCGATGGGAGGTAATCCAAAAGACAGCTCAACTTATTTTATAAGGAGCTAATATTTAGTTTATGCAAAACTAGGTAATCCGTATGGGTAAACCCAAAGAGGATGATATCCAGAGAGCTCAATGTAAGTTCAGAGCAAATATGTTTTGAATAAAAACAGATCACTTTAAGGTTCCATGTTATAAGTTATTTCACCACAACTCTTTTAAAAGGGCTCTGGATCATCAGACTTTACTTCCAAAAGTTGAAATGAAAAATGAAAAGAAACTTACACATTTTTGACGGACCGCACCAAGCGTATGTGAAATTAACGAAGTGAGGTGGGAGAGAAGATATGAGTGAGTTAGATGTACCATTTTCAATTTCTTATCCTTAACCCCACTTTGTGTAGGCTAGATGCCGCTTAACTTAACGTATGTTATCTCTAGATATAGATGGGTAAGGGGTGAGGGAGAAGGCCGACTTACAGGTGGAAGATACAGTTAACAATAAAATAATAAATCAGGATTCACTTCAACTTATATATATATATATATATATAAAATTTTTCCAGGCATAAATTTATGTAGAAATAGTCCGAATGTTCTGTATGTCCTAGGGCAGTGATTACTAATAATATATATTGTGCTTATTATATATATCCTGAAAACACCGCACAATAAAATGTAAGAAACTGATAGTCATGGCTTGATTGACATACAAAATAACGATATATAATTTTTTTTATATATAATGAACAGCATCATTGGGGTAAAAAGTGTATGACAAAGAAGAAAAAAGGACGAAACACGTCACGCGAAAACTTTTTCCGCCGTGTCATACATTTTTGTCATATATATATATATATATATATATATATATGTATGTATGTGTGTGTGGATGGGTGTGTGTGGATGGGTGTGTGTATGTGTGTGTGTGTGGATGGGAGGGTGTATGTGTGTGTGTGTAGATGGGTGTGTGTATGTGTGTGTGTGTGGATGGGTGTGTGTATGTGTGTGTGTGTGGATGGGTGTGTGTATGTGTGTGTGTGTGGATGGGTGTGTGTATGTATGTGTGTGTGTGTGTGTGATGGGTGTGTGTGTGTGTGTGTGTGTGGATGGGTGTGTGTGTGTGTGTGTCTGGATGGGTGTGTGTGTGTGTGTGTGTGTGTGTGTGTGTGTGTGTGGGATGGGTGTGTGTGTGTGTGTGTGTGTGGATGGGGGTGTGTGTGTGTGTGTGTGTGGATGGGTGTGTGTGTGTGTGTGTGTGTGGATGGGTGTGTGTGTGTGTGTGTGTGTGTGGATGGGTGTGTGTGTGTGTGTGTGTGTGTGTGTGTGTGTGTGTGTGTGGATGGATGTGTGTATGTGTGTGTGTTGTGGATGGGTGTGTGTATGTGTGTGTGTGTGGATGTGTGTGTGTGTGGATGGGTGTGTGTATGTGTATATATATGAATTATTTTCAGATAGAGTGTATCTGCAAAAGAACAAAATAAATATAAAAACAAGAGGAAAAAACTATTCTTTGCCGACGAGTTTCGTCCACTAATAGACTTTATCAAGGCAATGATAAAATCTGCTTCGATAAAAGTCCTTATATATATATATATATATATATATATATATATATATATATATATATATATATATATGCAAATATGTAGAAAAATAGGAAAAAACACGTTAGGTAAATAATCCGGAGTTCTTTAGTGCTTTTGCTTTTATTTTTGAAAAAGCAGTGCTCCATGCAGAAGTAGAGCTTAAATTATAAGTATTTTTTTTTAAAATATGATTCCTTCGCTACATAAGAGTTAAAAAACCTCAATATAATTATTAAAATTAAATTGAATTAAAGTTCGATTACCCTCTACCATTCGCAGGACAGCAGCAATAGAGGGCAGGGGATTGTTTCTGATATCGTGCACCTCGACATCGTACTAGGTCACATGACCACGGGTAGACGCGGAAGCGCCAAAATCAAAGATCCAACAATTGGAAATAGGAAGTCCAACGTATCCGATGGTCAACTCCTGCACACGTCTGTCCAGAGGAACAGAAAAGGCAGTAACTGAATGAAATAATGGAATTAACCAGTTTTTTTATGCCAGGAAGGAGTTCAAGAGAACTACATTTATGAATTACAGGTATGATCTCAGCGTTGAAAAGATCTAGAATATTAAATGCGATGACTGTGGAAATATTTTGCTCAAGAATGAATACTTGAAATGCAACAAGAAGAATTACCCATAGATTCGAACATTCTATTTCTTTGGACTTGTCGATCAATTCATCTTCTGTGAATACAGGAAACTATCTGATGTAATTCTCTGGGAAAATATTGACATATTGAATATGAAATCCAGATAAGTACTACTTGAAATTCCATTGATCTAAGAACACATGATGTTGAAACTTCTGTGTTAAATGCCACATTCGCCGCATGCTCACCCCAGAGCAAATTCATTCTTTTTCATCTTCTCTTTTGATTTTCTTGTTTGTCTTAAAGTGAATCCGCGTGTTCGCTGTCTTTCTTTCGCCGATTATCGTCATTTTGTGTGGTTCGTTCCAAATCTGCAGATATCGTTTACTTGCATGAATCCAGGGAATAAAACCCTGAGTCAAAACATTCCGGCTTAAAATATAGATGTAATTTATGTGTGAGACTTTGATCGTGACAATATATATATATATGAAATGGACAAAGACCGACAATTATTTTATGATATTTTTTATGTTTATACGTTCTTTTTATAGATACAAATATTTAAGTAAATGCCCTGTTTATAATAAACAACATTTACCGGCCTGAATGTCCGAAAAATTTTCATAGAAAATTGTGTCCTGCAGCATGGATCGAACCAGTATCCTATACGGAACCGTCATATAGCCTTGCGTGCTTTTACCGATTGAGCCACAGAGGCGCGTTTCGGTTAACAAGGTCGATTTTAATTGTAGTTTAAAAACAGTAAAATCGACCTTGCTAACCGAACGCTCCTCTGTGGTGTCCATCATACATAAAATAGAGAGTTAAAAATAAAATATCGCTATATATATATATATATATATATATATAATTATAAGGAATTAATGGTAGCGGGTGATTCTTTTTTTTTATAATTTACTATTTAAAGCTGTGCACGTTCAATTTTTTGAATTATGTATAGACGACTTTTTAATACAACCGTATTCTGGCCGGACTCATCTCTGACCAACAATCGGTTTTATATATATATATATATATATATATAAAGTATCACCCATTGAGTGCTGGTTATAATAGTGCTCGGTGTATAAGAGAGATAAATTTTAAGACGTTTTGGCCGTTGTACTCTCCGGCCTTCTTCTGGTGATTGTAATTTCGAACCGAACCCTTTATTTCGTACACCAGGTTAGATTGTTCTCCTTCCACGCGCCATGCTCAGTTATTTCCCTTTAACTCAACAAGTTTTTGTTCACCACTACTGTGGCGTGGTATTGAACTCACAACTCTTTGGGTTTAGTCACCGAATCTAACCAACGTCTTTATCAACTGGGCCATATGGCACAGGGGATAATGACGTTGGTCAGATATACCAGGCCACAGAAGTGGTGAACCATAACATGGAGAGTTCAGTTAAAGGGAAATAACTGAATAACAAAGTAAAGCTTGCTTGTTGCTCTTGAAAAGGAGCTCCAATCAGTTGTTAACTGGGGCAGGAAATGGCATGTAATTTTTAACGTCTCCAAAATAGAACTGCTCTGGTTTTACCAACATAGGGAACATTTTCTGCCTGCCATCAGCATGGCTCTCGCTAGACTGATGGAGTGTAACAGACTGCGCATTCTTGGCCTCAAGTTTTCAACTGAGGCGACTACATGGAATCAAGAGCTGCATCTACTGCAAAAAATGTTGAGTTACTGTGACGTGCTAGAAAATCTTTTTCGTCAGCGTCCATCTTGCACATTTACAAATCTACAATTCGTCCGTGCATTGAATACTGTTGCCATATCTGGTCTGGTGCTGCTGATATTCATCTCAAGGTTCTTGACAAAATCTAAAGAAGGATCTGTAATGTAATTCACCTTGGCATCTTGAAAACATCACTTCGTTAATCAGATCTTGATCATAACGCTCTATTCTGGGCCCTACGTTGTTTCTGATCTTCATCAATAATCTCTCTGATGTCATCAGTTCTCAAATAGATACTTATGCAGATAACGCTACAATTTACCCCTTATTCAATAGCAAATCCGTCAGATCTGACAACGTAAACCTGGCAGCTGCTAATGAAAAGGACCACCAATCAGTGGTTAACTGGGGCAAGAAATGGCGTGTAACTTTTAACGCCTCAAAAAAAAAAACTGCTTTCATTTTACCACTATAGAGAAGCTTTTTCTGCCTACCATCAGCATGACTGATGATAGACTCCTGGCGCAAAACACACTGCGGCTTCTTGGCCTCACCTTTTCAACTGACTTGAAGTGGAACGACAACATTGAATAAATAGCTGCATCTATTAAATGTTAAGTCGCAGTGTCGTGCAAGAAAAATCTTTTTCGTCAGAATCCATCTTGGACATCTGGTCTGGTGCTACTGCTATTCATCTCGAAGGTTCTTAGCACAATCCCCAAAAGAATCTGTAATGTAATCGATCCTGACCTGGCATCTCGACTTTAATCACTTTCTCAACAATGTGGCGTGGCTTCCTTCTGTCTTTTCTACAAACATTTTCATGGCAACTGCTCTGGCAAGATTTTTCCCTGGTATCCCGACTGCATGAATTTACGCGTGCTACTAGATTGGCATCTAGATCCCACCCGTTTACTGTTGAAATAACTAAATGCAACAGCCACTTGTACTCTAACATATTAATAAAAAACGCACTCTCTTAAATTTTCAAAAAATTCAACCTTAGCGTTGCGACTGCATGCCCCAAAAGTTTGTATCCGTTAACAATAACACATTTAAAAAAAAAAAATATTTCGATTCGCATTATATTTTTTCGGCTCGGATGCTACATGAATTTTACCAAAAACAAAATTTCCATGCCTGAAGATGACTGAATGTACAGTTGAAAGTATTTGCGTATAAAAGAAATGAATCATTCATAAAAAGGTAGATTAGTAAAGTTAATGATATAAAATGGTGAATTCCCCCCTAACAAAATTTTAAAGGTGCATTAACTAGAAATCATTCGATGAATGTTATGATCCTTGTTTTTAAAATTATAAGCTGTTTAAGGTCTTTCTTTAATACGCAAGTACTTTCAACTCTACATTCAGTCATCTTCAGGCATGGAAATTATTTTATTTTATATATATATATATATATATATATATATATATATATATATATATATATATCACATAATATATACATATCATAATATATATATATATATATATATATATATATATATATATATATTTCACATAATAATTCATTGAGTCGAGAACAAGAATCCTCCACAGATTGTTGAAATGCACTGGACAGCGCATCTACTACCGAAAATAGAATCGGGACTGTTACGATACAACTCAAGCGTCGCACTAGTGGTATGACGCAGAATATGGCCGAAGAGGAGACTAGACTCAAATATTAACTACGAACAAAGCCACAATGTGCTAACCGTATTCGGAAATTAAAAACATCCCTACCACACACTGATACATACACAAAACGCACACACTCAATTAAGCTGAAAATCGAATCGTCCTTGATAATGGCTAAAGGTATAGCCAAAAGCGCTCGGAAATATAAAACATTCGGAGAGTTCTTACACACCCTTTGTCAAGAAAAGAATGCTCTTGTCAGAACACAAGAAAAATTAAATAAAAAGCTTAACCGGAGTACCTTGTCTGTCGTTTTTAATGAAACATGCATAAAGGAAGGATTGCTGCCTAAATATACAACTATCATATATATATATATATATATATATATATATATATATATATATTTTTTGGTTGGATTGATGCGAGTGTGTGACCCTGGGTTTCACGCTTTTGCGATCGTCGTGAAACCCAGGGTCACAAACTCACATCAATCCAACCAAATATGTTAGCTCTATCTCTGATATTGAACGCTTTCTAATAAGTACCGCATATAATATATATATATATATATATATATATATATATAATAAAAGTGAACATAGAAGTCAACACTTAGAGACGACAGTCTGTTTCATGCTAGATACAATCGTCAGACCTGTCTTCTCTAAGTGTTGATTTCTATGTTCACTTTTCGTAAGACTATATTTCTTCATATATATATATATATATATATATATATATATATTACTATAAATGTTATTTTTATCTGATTTGTATTTAATATGCTATCCCTGTCTCTATTTTTCTCGAACAATGTAATTTATAATAATTGTCCTAGATTTTACCTTTCTCAGTGTAGATCGATTGAGAAAGTAGGAAATGGATAGAAACTCAAATATGCTTTCCCACTAAAAATAATGTTTATATTAATAAGAAACACACACACACATGTACACACACACACATATATATATATATATATATATATATATATATATATATATATATATATATATATATTATTATAAATTATTATTTCTTTTAACCACACACACACACACACATATATATATATATATATATATATATATATATATTAAAATAATTGATTTAAAATGTTTTTTCGCTACACAGTTCTAACCATGTTTCAAAAATGGAAGCTAAAGCCACGAATTTAATTTTGTGATTAAATTAAAGACATTAGTTCCATTTCATCGCTTGAGGATGAAATGGAACTAATGTCTTTAATTTAATTACAAAATTAAATTCGTGGCTTTTAGCTTCATTTTTTGAAACATGGTTAGAACTGTGTAGCGAAAAAAAAAACATTTTAAATAAATTAATTTATAATATTAATGCTCTGTAAATTTACATTAAGCACTATTTTGTAAAATAAAAATATCTATAAGAACACCGGATTATATATCTTGCTGTTCTTTCTTTTTTTTATATATATATATATATATATATATATATATATATATATATATATATATATTATAATTATTACTTCTTTTAACAACACACGCACACACACACACATATATTTTTGAATAAATATCTTCATTTTTTTTCAATAATAAAAAAATGGTTAGCACTAGTATTTATTGCTCGAAAGTATTGTAGATTTTATAAATATTTTACTTATACTGTATTTTTGTTTTATTATGCGAATTTGTGCGTCTCAGGGGAGATTAAATGTACGAATATAGTCTTTAATTCGACGTTCTGCATTAATGATAGTATAATGAACATTAGCGATCTATGACCGCGTTTCAAATAATTTAAAAGAAAAAACAAACCCCTACCTGAGCTCATTATGCATAAATTCGTTTTACCTATGCTTTTCATCTTGTCTCCTCGAAAATATGTCGAGTGAGACCAATCAATGCTATGCGTCTGCTACTACTTAATTATATATAGATATATATATATATATATATATGTATATACACACACACACATATATATACACACACATATAGACACACACATATATCTCTGTGTGCGTATGTACGTGTTTGTGAGTGCTGTACAGTAAGAGTAGGAGTAGGAATATATTTTCTTTCTTTCTTCCTTTAGTTATTTTATAAAAGCAGGTTTTGATCAAATTATTCAGAAGGTATATTGAATTTGAAAGCCGTAATTCACTGGCTACTTCAACGAAAATGAACTAGGCCTCTCTAAAGACTAAAAAGATATTGATCATTGACACAGGACGGACCTATTTGTTTTCACTATAGCAACGCAAGTACATATTCTGCCTGTGCGCAGCCTGACTATCGACATATTTGGTTTTTTTTTTTTTTGTTTGTTTTGTTTTGTTTTTCTCCCTGTTTATTTGTCTGTTTTGTTAACACGAGAAATCATATGAGGTTCATATGAAAGACCACCCTGTTATTAAGTCTCAATTTGAAACACTTATCCTGAAATAATATCCACAGCAACAGCTATCAATATCTTTCGTTTTTTTTTTCCGTTTTTTTAACCGCTTCAAACCATTTCAATTTTTATATGTTTGCGCATTAAGAAGCAACTTGAGAACATATGTGCACATGCTTTTCTTTTCGCGAGATATTTACACGATGCATTATCGCAGATTTAACAAACACGTAAAGCGGAAATAAAAAAAAAATATATATATATATATCTGTAACACCTGCCTTAAACGCCATCACAGATAACGTGGAAAGTGGATAAATATACCTACTGACCGCTCAACCTAAAACTGCGTATCATTTCGGATTCAAAAGAAATAAAATGCCAAGGTAGGTAAAGGTGAATTTATTATTTTTATGCTTATATACACGGCCATATAGGGGACTAAGATAGTTTATGCGCACCCACCCCTACAAACTCACTTTATGCTGACAATAAGATTAAGAGATTAAATTTGTCAACCCCAATCGATGAAAATATCTATTTAGCTGAGCTGTATCATTTGACTATGATTACTGTCATTAATTTTTAAAATAAGTCTGTCACATCTAGAAACCGCCATAACACTGTATCAAACCAATCTCATCCTCTCTGTATTAGTTCCACTTTAACAGCTTCTCCTGTGAAATCAACTCCCAAGAGGATGTTTCCTGATCACTACAATCTAAACCTGTTCAAGTCTTGGTTTAAGCTGTATTTTCTACTCCTATCCGCAGAAAAATAAAGCATGTAGCTCTGTACCTCTCTACCTCGGGACTTGTTCAGTGTGAACCTCACTGTAAAAAAAAAAAAAAAAAAAGAGAGAGAGAAAAAAGTCAGAAAACTTAATTTTCTGTTCCTTCTTTTTCTTTTCCCCGGAAAATGTAGCTTCTCAATATTTAATATAAATCTTAGATGTGAAAATGGTCGCTGGATGTCAATCTAGAAAATGACTACAAATTTAATTCAAAAGAGAAACAATTATGCATTTAAAATGAAACCAAAAATTGTTTAGAGTAGAAAAATAGATCGAAAACAAGTCAACATTCAGAGGCGACAGGCTGTTTCATGCTAGACGCAATCGTCAGGCCTGACGATTGCGTCTAGCATAAAACAGCCTGTCGCCTCTAAGAGTTGACTTCAATGTTCACTTTATATATATATATATATATATATATATATATATATATATATATATATATGTGTGTGTTTCATTAAAGACGACAGACAAGGTACTGCGATAAAGCTTTTTATTTAATTTTTTTTATCTTGTGTTCGAACAAGTGTTTTCTTTTCTGGACAAACATTGTGTAGAAACTGTCCAAATGTCCTGTAATTCCGAGCGCTTTCGGCTATTCTTTTCGCCATTATCAAGGATGATTTTATTTTGGCTTTTTAACTGGGTGCATTGGTTGTGTGTATGTTTCTAGAGTTATTGGGAGGTTTTATTTTCCAAACACAGCACATTGTGGCCATGTTCATAGTTAATGTTATTTAGTTTGGGTTTTTTTCTTTTTTATTAAGGCTTTCATTTTTTTAGCGTTTTTTACACGTGGATGGGGTTATTATGGTTGTATTTTCTACACGTATGTTTCGAATTCTAAGTTTGTGTGTTTGTTAAAATGTGTTCAAATAGAGCTGTAGTCAGATAGGCGTAGCGTAAGGCGTCTGGATTGGAATGTAGTAGTGGGACTAATGTAATTATTTATGAATTCGGTTTGATCAGAAACACAGTTCCTTAAAGGGCATTTGAAATCATAGATAATGTTCGTTCGTTGTCATTTTGATTTTGCTGCTGTGTTGTTAGGATAAGATTAGCGGTTTTAAATTTTTTGTACTAGAAATTGAATGTCCGAGAAATTTTCATAGAAAATATTCGTCCTTTGACAGGATTCGAACCTGCATCCTATACGGAACCGTCATTTACGCTGGCGTGCCTTAACCGACTCGGCCACAAAGGAGCGTTCGGTAGGCAAGGTCGAATTTACTGCTTATAAACTTCAATCTTCCATGAATCTCGTACATTCATAACTGCTCTGGCGTATCAAATGTAAATAAATGACGTCATATATTCAGGCCGGTAAATGTTATTTAATACTGTTTATTATAAACAGAGCATTTACTTAAATACTTGTATCTATAAAAAAGAACGTTAAACATAAAAAATGTCTTTAATATATATATATATAGATATATATATATATATATATATATATATATATATATATATATATATATATATATATATATATATATATATATATATGTATAGTAGTAATGTCAACTTATCTATCAACGAAAATAATGTGCTAAAAGTTTGTTTTTTTTTTAATAGAAAGGCGATAACTTGATTTCCAGTCACGTTCCTTACGCGGTACTCGGAATAAACGCTACTATCATTCAATATGCATCACACAGCTACATCTTAAATGACAACTATGAAAAGAAATTAGCAACAATTAATAATGAACCCCTTAAAAATAGTTAAAGATATATTCAGTTGTGTGAATATGAATTTGTGACCCCAGGTTTCACGCTTTTGCGATTATCAAACAAACTTTTGCTATCATCAGATAAGAGTTTGTCAGATGATCGTAAAAAAGTGAAACCCAGGTTCACAAACTCATATCCATACAACTGAATATGTTAGCGCTGTCACTGATATTCAGCCCTTTCCACTAAATACTGTGCATATAAAATTATATATATATATATATATATATATATAAAGGGTGTATTAAAAATACTTTAAAATCTTTGTGGGCTGGTTCTTCACACCAAAACAAGGACAAAAGTTCATATAGACATAAATCCGCAAATACTCGTTTTTTGAGTTATTAAGATTAAAGAAAGTTTGCAGTGGATGGCACTTTGTTGCCATGTAGACTATGTTATATTTGTCATTCGTATACATTTTTGGGTCGTCTGTTTTCAACGTTTAATCTGTATATTAGTGAGTTAACTGGGAAGTGTTTCGGTTAACAATGGCAAGATATTCATATCGTGAGTAGGCAGATATGATTTTTTCATACGGCCGCGCGAGTGGTAATGGACACGAGGCTGCACGGCTGTATCAGATTGCGTGTCCAGGACCGAAAGAAGCTGTGTCATCTAACCATTGGTGTTGTTTATCGTCACATTGCTGGGAACTGATCCGCGGCACCACAAACTGCATCTAGGAAAGCCGAGATCCTTTCGTACTCCTGACAACGAAGAACACATTCACAGGCTGTCAGGGGATTTGCGGATATATGTTTATATGGAGTTTTGTCCTTGTATTGGTGTAATGAGCCCGCCTCCAAAATTTGTAAAATTATTTTTGATACACCATATATATATATATATATATATATATATATATATATATATATATATATAAAAAAGGAGAGATAGGATTAATGCCAATATAAAATTTTGTCACTTAGCAAATTGGTGGTATATTCGATACCAGAGTATTTATAGACGAACCTTTTTTGTAATCGTTCGGTCCACTCGTCAGGAGCTATCAGCTATATTGTCAAACGATTTTCTCAATTTCGTCATTTTATATTAAATTAAAAAGATAATTGTCGATAGTGATAGTCCGAATGATAACATCTAGTATCTTATTGACAAAGTTTGCATTAATCCTATCACTCATATTGAACACTTTACTGCAAACACTTAAATATCATTTCTTTCAGACTTACAATGACTGACATAATTTCTGGCTTGACCCGATCTTTGTTATCGCTATTATATATATATATATATATATATATATATATATATATATATAGGGTGGGGAGAGGTTACAGTAGTTCCAACGAGAGAGAAATGTATATAATAAAAAGAAGAGAGAAACCGGAAACGTTTGTTCTTGCAATGTGGATATTTTTAAAAAAATATTATGCTTTTATTTTCCATAATTTTGCCAATTGTGTATTTGGGCAGCAATCCCGCTTTTATACAAGTTTCATTGAAAACGACTGAAAATGTAGTGTGGTTAAGTTTTTTATTTAATTTTTCATCTGTTCTTATATTTTTTTCTTTTCTTGACGTAAATTTTATAGAAATTGTCCAGATGTTTTGTATGTCCGAGCGCTTTCGGCTAAACGTTTAGTCATTATCACAGATGAAATTTATTTTTAATTTCAACTGAATGTATGGACTGTTTTATGTATGTACCTAGAGTTATAGGAATTTTTTTTTATTTTCCAGACATGGTCAGCACATTTTGGCCGTGTTCATAGTTGATGTTACTGAGTGTTGACTTTTTCTTTTTTTATTAATAATGCTTCCATTATTTTTTAGCCTTTTTTATATGTGAATGTGTCTATTATATTTGCATTATCAACGAATGTGTTGCAGATGGAATTTGGTAAATCTCCATGGGTATATAAATGAGAACTAATTGAGCTATGGTCACAGAAATGTAATGTGAGTCTTCTTGTTAAGCATGTTGTAGTATATCCAATATGATTATTTACGAATATGGATTGATCAGGAACACAGTTCTTTAAGGGACATATGAATTCGTAAATAATATTGGTTCTCTGTAATTTGGATCTTGCAGGTGAATTATTATTTTTGACTATGAGGTTAGCAGTTTTAAATCTCTTATAGTAGATAATTCGATTTTCTTGTTTTTATCGACTGGAGTTGTGCATTTCTTTCTAGCTTATAGTTACTATGCATTTGATATTTAAAGAAAATGTTAATGTTATTTTTTTTCTGTATGTTCAGTGTTGTTTTTGGTCACCTTAGAAAGAAAACGTCTAATATGATAATCTATGAGATGGTTTGGAAAACTTTTATAAAATAGTGTTTGTTCCACGATGTTAAGTTCTTTAAAGAAAAGCGGGTGGGAGGATGAATTCTCGTGCGCTCTCATGAGAAAATTTTTTGTAATGCCTATTTTATATTTGAGAGAACCTTGTCTAGTAAAATTAAGGTGGCAAGAGCTTTTTACTTGTGAGTTTTTCATATAACGAAGTAGTGAATGTATTATTACTAGACTCCACAAGAACATCCAAATATTGGAGTTTATTTTATTTTTGTCTAAGATCATAGATAAACTTAAGAACGGATTTCTTTTTCGAATGTAGTTTTGAGGTTATCAATTTCGTTTTTGTTTTCAGCTAAAATAAACATATAATCTACATAGCTGACATATATTTTCGGTGTAGTAACTTTTTAAACATCTTGTTTTCTACGTGGGACATGTAGTAGCTGGAGAAGCACGTGTCAAGTAGACTTCCCATACTTAATTAGTTTTAGTTTAAATTATGCCATTATGGTTGAGAAGAGGACTTTAGTTGCGCAGGCATACAACAATTTTTGTGAATATTAGGTTTGATCGATGGAAGCGGAATTGTATTATTTTTATATACAGATTTAAGGATTATATCGATGGTTCCATCGACAAGGACATTTGTAAATAAATTTTCTACGTCAAGTGACGCTAGAATGCCTTGATTTGTTTGTGTAGTTTTAAGGATTTGGGAAAATTCCTGAGTTGATTTGATGCTATATTTAAGTAAATGCTCTGTTTCTAATAAACATCATTAACTATAGTAAATGCAGTTAATACTGTTTATCATAAACAGCACATTTACTTAAATGTTTTGTATCTATAAAAATAACGTGTAAACAGAATATATATATATATATATATATATATATATATATATATATATATATATATATATATAAAAAGAGAAAAGAAAAGATGAAGAAAATATACTGTTCGTAGCGTTTACTTTTTAAAATGTTCTCAATACAAAGTAGAGCAATATATTATTATTATGTTTTTTATTGTAAGAGATTATAATAAGAATGTCTATATTATAATCTCTTATAATATATATATATATATATATATATATATATATATATATATATATATATATAAGTGAACATAGAAGTCAACACTTAGAGACGACAGTCTGTTTCATGTTAGATGCAATCGTCAGGCCACCTAGATTGCATCTAGCATGAAACAGACTGTCGCCTCTAAGTGCTAACTTCTATGTTCACTTTTATATTTACACACGCTCTATCTCTGATATTGAGCACTTTATCCCATAAATATAGCACATCTTAAAACTATATTTCTTCATATATATATAGTCGGATAGCTGTATGACATATGAGAGATTTCATAAAATTATTACAAATGAAAAACAAATGTATAATAAATAGTAAATTCACTCGTTAAAATATCTAAAAGATTTGATCAAATAAACGCAGAACAAAAATCATGAAATGTAGTTTATCTGAATTCTCCGAATAAAGCTTTGACTTAATTATTAATAACAAAAAGGTTGCCCCTTTATACGAGGATATATATCAGCTACAGTGGGTAATATAAGGTTTCCTTATATCCCGTCATGCACACTTCAAATGTACGCTGTCACTCTCGTAAACCTAAGCAGCTTTCCATCACATATGGATAAAAAAAACCTTTCAGTAGATATAACTGTTATTTTAAGCAGTGAATTTAATGTCAACTAAAGGAAATGTATCTCCCGACAGCAATCGAAAATGTACACCCTTTTTGTCGTCAGAGAAACCACTTTTAAACCAAAGCTTTCCCTACCAATTAGGTTATGGGAAACCATGATGAAAAATTACTTTTAGTGTTTAAAACAAAATAAATGTCTGTTCATACACTTGTACCCAATAAAGATAATGTTTATGGGAACATGAAATAATTTCGTATTAAAAATTCATTTAACTGTTCCCCCCCCTATATATATATATATATATATATATATATATATATACACACACACACACACATACATATATATATATATATATATATATATATATATATATATATATATATATATATATTCAGCGGGAGGAGAGATATAGTTCACGTATTCTTCTTACATGTATGTAGGTATAATAAGTTGATGAAAGAAATTCGAAAAACATAATAATAATAATAAGACATGGCAGTCTATGTAGACTGCAATGTATCTTTGAAGATCTTTAAAAAAAAAACAGTCAAAATACGAGGACCTTGAAATCGAAATCTCAAGAATGTGGCACATGAGGACATCAACAGTTCCTTTTGTAGTTGGAGCACTCGGATTGACTGAACACATGACACAGTGGATAAAAGCGTTGATTAGATCCAGTGACAAGACCCAAAGAGTGTGAGTTCAATACCCGGTTAAGGTAGTGGAGAACTTGGAGAGGGGAATATACAGTAGATAACTGATAACTGACATTCATTAAAAAAACATGGCACGTCGAACTAGAACAGTCTACCCCTGTGAACGTAATAAAGGGTTCACTTCAACATTCCAACTACCTGAAGAAGGCCGGGGCGTACAACGGCCGAAACGTTGTAATAAATATGGCGACAATGATGAGGACAATAGTCCGAATAATGTAAATAAAATTGCATTAGTTGCATTAGTTCTCATAAGCACAGACTAAGACTGCGAAGAGCGTTGCCCATTTTAGTTTTAGTTTCTTTTTTGTTTTTTGTTTTTTGTTAATAGCCGTCTTTTGTTTAATTAATTGCAAACAGCAAACATATCTCTTGCTTGCATTTGGTCATTAGTTTTGCCTCGACATGAAACTATAAAACAAATACAGATCAAAAAGGTTTTTTTTTCTTTTTTGTTAAATAAGTGTTTAGTGTACATTGATTTTTAACATTTTTCTCGTTATGCATCTATTTTGTTTATTGGTCTAACTGTTTAATAATAATAATAATTATTATTATTATTATTATTATTAAAAAATATGATTGACATAACTCTTTCAATATTTTTCAAAAGTTAAGAGAAGATTCAACAGAATTATATTGCAAAAGGAAAAAAAATAAATATAACTTGAAGACAGACATTCTGTTACAATATTTTTCTAAGAAAAAAAAATTGCTGTGTTCATCTGAAAGTTAATTTATTAAACTATTATACCTCAACTTCCCATTCCTGTGTATCACTTAACAAAAATCATAAACCAACCTATCACACCCTACATTCCCAGTAAATATAGCATAAATAAACTCTTGAAGTAATTCAAATTCTAAAAAATGAAAAACCTAATAATAAAACGATAGCCTCACTTGACGTTGAAAATTTATTCACTAATGTCCAAATTAGTGAAACTATAGATATTGACATATACAATAATCCACCTCTAACTGAAAATTAGACCTAATATATTACGGAAACTACTGTTAATTTGCACTACTGAAATCCCATTCTACGATCATAAAATAATATATACATACAATGAGATGGTGTTTCTATGGCTTTTGGTCTGAAACCAACTTTTAGTAATTCCTATAGGGTTAGTCTTGAAAATAATATATTTTACAAATTTTAAAAAAGCCTCCATCTACCTAAAATATGATGATGATATCCTTATGTTAGTCAAGAATATAAATGAAATATATCAACACCAAAAACAATTCCAAAATAATTCTGTTCTTAAATTTACATACGTTGATATATTTTTATTAGAAATTTTAAGACAAAGCAAATATCATATGATACGTCTTCAATTAACCCTAAACATATTGATCATTTATATCGCAATCAAATACATTCTAATTATAAACAAGATGAAAATATCCTAAAAATATAATAAATACTAATATATCCACCACAGATCCTAATAAAAAAAATAAAATTAATTATATACTATATTAAATTAAATATATCCAATTTAATCATTCGTAATGACTCCTCCGCACCAACTAACGTGTTGCAGAAAACCAACATTGTACATAAATTTAAATGTCCTTTTGGAGATTGTATCTCCAACAGAAAAAAATACATACGTAGGTCATACCGCTACTATGTTGTCTCGACAATTGAGTTTTCATTTGAATAATTAATCAAACATATCACATTTACAACAGCATGCCTGTACACATTCGCAATCTAGAAACTTTTTGTTGAAAATACATCTACACTTCTTCATGAAAATAATAAACATAAACTAAAAATTATTGAGCTTACCTATATTAAAAAATTGAAACCAACTGTCAATTAAATTAATTATGAATACTGCACAAATGTTTTAAAATGTTTTATAACTTAGTTACATTCTCTAATGTTTACATCTTGAAATTTAAATAGTACAATACATAATCTTAGCGTTTTTCACTTCATAGATAAAAATTTAACTTTCAGATGGACACAACAATTTTGACTTAGAGAAAATGATAATGACATTGTGCTAATATCGAAAGTACTCAGAATATGTATCAACATGGTAATTTTCACTCTTCCTTTAATAAGAATACTAAGAAGCTTGTCTGTGAATATCAGAGGATCCTACAGAAAATAATTAGACAAAACTTATTTAAATTATTCAATGAGACATGTCTTAGTGAAAACATGCTGGTAAATATATTATTATTTTTTTTTAATTTTATTTCCTCTGATTTTGGGTGTATACTCATTTCTTTCCGGATCCCAACCAGAGACCTAAGGTCAGAAATGGCACCATGACATTTTCCACTGAGCATTTAAAAAAATGTCACATTTTACATAAAGATCTTGTGAGTACAATCTTTTATATTTCTTTAAGGTATGAGCTACAAGGAATCCCTTCAATGTGTCTCTCTGACTATTTTCCAATCAATCCGAGTGTTCCAACTACGACTGGAATTATTGATGTCCTCATGTGCCTCACTTTTAAGATTTCCATTTCAAGATCCTTGTATTTTGATAGTTTTTCAAAGATCCGTTACAATCTGCAGGGACTACCGTGTCAATATGGAGGCACATTTTTTTTTTCAGTCTTTAATCACAATGTCTGGGCAGTTAGCTTGGATTGTTCTGTCTGTGTGTATTGTGTAGTCCCATAAAAATGTTACATGTCCTATCTCCATCCACATGCTGTTGTTTGTTTCTTCTTCTTCTTCTTCTTCTTCTTCTTCTTCTTCTTCTTCTTCTTCTTCTTCTTTTTATTATTATTATGATTATTATTATTATCGTCATCATTATATTTCGATTTCTGCTATGGTCACACTTCCTAACAAGTCTGCGGGAAGGCCTGATGAGATAGTGGTGGCAGTGGTACATTTCATGATTTGTTTTACCAAATCCCATAATATCACTAGCGTTACATGAACAATGTTCTTTGTGCGCGGGTTGTACTTATCAATAATTTTTTTTGTATTTCCATTAAGCTGGAATTTCCAGGGATTTTTTCAATCAGTTGTTGTGTACCTTTTGTTATCATTCCAAGCGCACCTACTATGACTGGTACTATTCTTGTTTTCAATTTCCACGTTTTTTCTATTTCGATTTTCACTTGCACTTCGATAGTTTTACACTTCCGATAGTTTTTCAAATTCCCTAGTTACTATGTTACAATCCGCTTGACAAGTTTTTTTTTTCAGCTCTTGACAATTATGCCCGGCCGATTTGCTTCAATCTTTCAGTATGTAAAGATGGTGCAATTCCATAGAATTGTGATGCCTTCTGTTTCTGTAACTGGTGTTGGATGATGTTTATATCAGTGTTTAATAACATCTTTTCCAAAGACATTGTCCAGTGTAAGTATTGCCCCACTCTATCGTGACGATAATACAGAACCTCCCGAGATTAGATGTTTTATGATTTCCTGATATTTATCACAGAACCTGAATTTTAGATCCACACTATTATGTATGATATTTGCCTGAATGTTTCTAGTGAAAAGACTCTGGTCTTGCGCTACAAGAATAAAGCGTTCCGTTTTAGCCTTTAATCCAGATTCTCTTAACCATCGAGCAGTGTTAACTTTATCAACATTGGCTTTATTAACACGTTTTGGATATTGACCATGCAGAGTTTTGTCATGCCAGCGTTGTTTCATCTGTTCAAGATCTTTATCCTTGGTTTTCTTCTTCTTTTTTTTTTTTTGCCGCAGCAGTTAGTTCTTGGGTTCTGTTTTGGTTTTCTACTAAATGTAAATCTCGTTTGTATTTACAACCTTCTTTCCTGATTGAATAGTTTTTTGTTTCTGTTTTCGTGTTGTTTTACTAATTGCATCATCCAGTCTTTGTTGTTTCCATGTATGTTAGTAAGCCAATAGTTGTTGTCTTGTATGACAATTCTAGCTGAATAAGATTTCTTCCACCTTTACGGGGTACGTATAAACGGTCAGACATCAACTTTTGGATTATGCATGTTATGCTTAGAAAGAAGTTTAGAATCCAGTCGTCTGATATCATTTTCCAGACCAAGATGAAACTATATTGAACCACTAGGATGGTAAGGCTATTAATGGCCATAATTCTGTTCTGAGAATTCAGATCAATTCTTAATATTAGTTGCACCCTTTTATAGTACTATTTTCGCACTATTTCTTTCATTTTTGGTGAATTCCTTCACTTTCATTTACACCAAGGTAGCTTCATTTTGCTCTAAATCTTTGATTGTTACCCCAGAGTCTAAGCTAATAGAGGAAGCTTGTAAAATTGTGGCTTTGGCATATTTATCCAAAGAGAATTCCATTCCAATGTCATCAGTGAAACATTTTACTCTTATCAGTATATCTTCCAGTTCACTGTCATTCCTGTCATCCATGTAAAATAGATGGCTTATTTTCTTTTGAGCTATCTTATATCCATATTCTGTCCTGTTAAGTTCGCTGGTTAATGCTATTAGGGATATACAAAATAGTAAGGGAGACAAAGAGTCACCTTGAAATATTCCTCTGTTGATATCTATTTCATTAGATTTATAGACTCCATTTACATTATTGAGTTGAAGTGTTTTTTCCATATCGACATTGATGAAATTGATGACGACGGGTGATACCTTGCATATATTTAAAGGCGTTAAAATCCACGAATGGGGTACACTATTGAATGCTTTACGGTACTCTATCCAGGTAATACTGAGATTTTTCTTTGTGTTGGAGCATTTTTCCAAGATCATCCTATTAATTAGTAATTGGGCTTTACATCCGTAAGAGTCACGTTTCCATCTCTTTTGTTCAAGAAGTAGTACGCCATTTATTTCTAAGAATGAATATATCTGTTTTGGATGAATAAATGTTAACAGTTTGTAAGTAGTGCGAAGACATCTACTTGGTCTGTAGATTTTTAGACACTTGTGTCACTATTCTTGGATAGAAGGAAGGTAATTCCTTAGGTTACCTATGCCGGAATTTTAGTAGAATCATTGAGACCATTTCTTGAAGCTCTTTGTCTAGTTTTTTTTTGTGTGCTGTATTTAGACAATAGAGCCAAAATTTAGGAATTTTATCTATTCCTCGAGATTTCCCTTTGTGTACTTTTTTCAGTGGACATTCAACATCCTCTTCTGTGATTCCCGCCCATGTTTGTTCTGGTTTATTTTTCATCCGTTCTACCTCTTGCGTAATCCAATCTACTTCTTTGATATGTTCTTTAAGGTAAGCACATATTTTTTCCAAGAAATGTATAACTTCTTCCACTGTGTGCGTGGGGGCTGTCACTTCAATTTTTTGTTTATTATTATTATTATTATTATTATTATTATTATTATTATTCAGTTATATTATTATTTACAAAAGTTCTTTTTGACCTGTATTTGTTTTATAACCCCATGCCGGGTCAATGACCAAAGCAAGCAACGGATATGGTTTTTATAATGGAGAGATGTGGTAGAAAGATTTTTTTTTTACCAGTATTTCTTAAATCTTTTTTTCAGCTGCGTTTTCTCACAAATCCTAGATCATTAATAAAAAGCACTGTGTGTCGAAAATTTGAAAAATTATTTTATTTAATTCCTACTAAATTTCTTAACGATCTTTGTATGACGACCTGTGAAATTGAGCGGAAAGGCAACTTAAATTAAGCTTAAAGAAACAGATGAATAACAAAAAGTGTTTAATAATTCTGTGTTCTACGATTACTTATACATTTAATGAAAGACAGATTTCTCATACAAGTACAGTATACTATACAAGACTATCGAAACAGACGTAAGTAGCTTTGCCGTATGACATTTTTAAATGTGTGTATGAATATAATATGAAATTGACACAGCGTTGATAACAGACACAAAAAGAAATCTCCAAGAATTCTTATAAAACGTAGAAAAGCGAGAAGAAAGGACTAAACATCAATTGCAAGAAGACAGAATGTAAAAAAATTACAAACTGAAGATACCGAAATCAAGCGAATACAAAAGTTTAAATATCTGGGAAGTTTTTTAAACAGAGGACGGAAAGTGAGACACCGAAATCCGAAGGCACATTGCGATAGTGAAAGAAGCCTTTCAAAAGCTAAGCAAAGTATTAAGAAATAGGAAAATTTCGTTGGAAACAAGGAAAAGAATACTTAACTGTTATGCAGTATCGGACCTCCTATATGGCAGAGAATACTGGACAATCTTATCACATATGAAGAAAAGACTTTGCCACTGTGCCATGTATCCTCAAAGACACATGGCACAGTGGATAAAGGCGTTGGTTAGATCCAGTGACAGAACCCAAAGAGTGTGAGTTCAATACCCGGTTAAGGCAGTGGAGAACTTTCAGAGGGAAAATTAACAGGAGATAACTGACATCCATTAAACATGGCACGTGGAACTAGAACAATCTACCCCAGTGAGCAAAATAAAGGGTTCAGTTCGACATTCCAACCACCTGAAGAAGGCCGGAGCGTACAACGGCTGAAACGTTGGTATAAATATGGCGACAAAGATGAGGACAATAGTCCGAATAATGTAAATAATGTTGAACCTTTCCACCAATAACACATAGATATATCAACGTCCACCCGATTCCTAAAGCAGATAATTGTCTGTATGATCTTCTACAGTGAAAATGGCTGCTTTAATTTCAACGAAAATTTACTTTGTTGTTGTTGTTTTTTTTTGTTTTTTTTATTAGTGCGGCTAATAATAAGCTAAATATTCTGCGGCTCATTGATCGGAACATGCTCCTGTTATACTGCAATTGCACAAACATCCACCTCTGATGTCATGGGCCAACAAAATAGGATATATTATGGATTATTGGCGGGAACATTCAACCTCTGCGGCAGCAGGATGAACATTCAACTGGATGAAAAAACGGTAGCGGGGAGGCAAACTTTATTAAGCGCTACAGAGGATAGGAAGTTGTGGAGATCCTTATCGAACTCGTCCTGAAGGGACACGACATATAGATGATGATGATGATGTTGTTGTCTAAGCCGGGTCGGAGAGCCAAACTTAGAACACAGCTGGTTACGATGACAGTAGAACTGTTTTATCGTTCTGTTTTGGGGTTTTTTTTTTGTTTTGTTTTTTTTTCCCCTCTTTTTGTTTTTTTTTTCTTTAGATTTTGGAAAGTTAAATTCTGCCTGTGGGTATTTGTGTCTTGCAGTGACGCAGCTTCCAGCTGCTTATTTTATATTGTTAGGGATCACCCCCCCAACCCTTGCCCCGACAAGAACTTACCCTTCCCGCACGAAGAAAAGGAAAATTACGTTTTAACCTTCCCCTGGGTCCAATAAATTTGCATACCAAATCTGATGGTTCTACGAGAAGCGGTTGCCGTGTCTGGCGAAAAGACAAACACTTTCTTGGAATTATAAACATGTACGCCTTTCGCAATACGTGGCTATCGCAGATTCATAAAAACCAGAAAATATGATATCCGCCAAAAAAAATTCTAAATTTATAATTATTTATTACCCCCAATCGAAGGTGCTGGAATTGTGACGGTTATCGACAAGGAAATTGGAATTGGCGTGCCGAGTTAAAAGAAAAATGGTCTGGTGCGTCAGATTGAACCAAATTTCTTAGCTGCAAACCTAGCAATTGATTCGATATAAACTTTCCGCTTGATGTTAGCGGCATACGTTATTCCGAGAAGGTGCAATGAATCAATTTCATGAGGGTTAGCATCAGCCATATTGATAAAAAGTAAAAAGTGTTCATCGATTAAGAGAGTAGTTTTGCTTTTGAAGGCGATAAAATTAAATTCCTGGCTCCAGTTAACAAACATAATGGGGTCCCTCTTTCTTTTCGATGCCTTTCTATAGTGAAAATGCTTTTCAATAGTTGACTGTACTAAATAGATGAATAATACATTTACATTATATATATATATATATACTAGCAGTATAACCCGTCTTTGACCGGGTCTTTCATTACTGGGAATTTTGCCGTTCATTTGGAGCAGTTTAAAGTCATCCCACCCGAAAATCAATATTAGTAACAACATTTGGGTGCAACTGAGGCACATCCCTAAATGGGGGGGGGTTAATAATTTGAATAGGGGTGGCCCTGAAAAAGGAACTGTATAATAATAATAATAATAAATATTATTGTAATAATTTAAACTATTTATTTTTATTAAAGCTTTTATGAAATATATATATATATGCAAGAACAGATAGTAAATAGTAAAACGTTGCCGAGAGTTATAATGGACAGGAAGTAGTGGAGAGCCATTGTCGCCAACAATTTGGACGCAAAACCGGAATTGAAGAATTATCTCTCAAACAAAAAAAAATTACTCGAAATCGGATGAAAACTGTGCAAACCCATAAACAACATCCGATCACACACAGACACACACACATACATTTTGAGAATTATAGATATAGATTGTACATATTTTTTTAAGCATTTCACCCCAAATAAGGCGTGAGTGCCACTAGCACGCAAGGGATTACAGAGAGTGAATGTAAGAGCAAAGAGGGGTGTTTGCGGAAAGGATAAAGAGAAGGAGGGAGATCAAGATCAAGGCTTTAGATATCCATTGATATTACATTTAAATTTTTGAAGATTATAGTTATCAGGGAAGCAAGTAAGAGGAAGGGAGTTTCACTGTCGGGAAGTGCGAGAGAATCTGTTGGAGTAGAAGAGGCGTTTACATTTAACTGTTTCGACAGTAAAATAGTGGGACCGAAATGCCAACCTAGTAGCACGCTTAAATTCATGCAGTTGGGGCACCAGTGAAAATAGCTAGTAAGAGCAGATGCCATGAAAATATTTGTAGAAAAAAACAGAGGGAAGCCACGCCACGTCTGTGAGAAAATGACTGGAGTTGAGATGCATATCCGTCTTTGGATTTTGTCGAAAACCTCGAGATAAAAAACGGGGACACCAGACCATATATGGTAACAATATGCAAATATATAATAACCTGTTATTAAAACTAAACTTAATTCAGGACATCTGGAAATCCCTCTTTACTAACTTATAATGCAAAAGATGTAAGTTAATGGTCGAAACTTGCGAAACGAATTTTTTAATTATTCCTTTATACTATAATGCGAATAATCATGGATTAATGTTTAACGGAGTTATTCCAGGTGGTGCTAGGTCACAACTACTGTGTAGTAATTTTGATTCTTAATGCGTAACGCATACAAATTCACCATAAAGAAGCATGTCGTAAAATCAATTGGCTGGAAATATGTAGTTTATTCATGCCGAAAATGACGTAAGCAATAGTTCCAAGACCAAAAGTAACAACACAAATGAAACTCGCAGGTTTCTGGATTATTATTATTATTATTATTATTATTATTATTATTATTTCCTTTGATTTCTGGTGTATACTCATTTCTTTCCGGGTCCCGTCAAGGGACCTAAAGTCAAAAATGGCATCATGACATTTTCCACTAAACAATTAAAAACACACACACACACACACACACACACATAGATAAAGCCCTTCGTAAGGCCTGGGCTGTAGATAGATAGATAGATAGATAGATAGATAGATAGATAGATAGATAGATAGATAGATAGATAGATAGAGATCGGGATAGATAGATAGATAGATAGATAGATAGATAGATAGATAGATGTCAACAGGCCCATATAGACAGATAGATAGATATGAATTATGCTTCTGTTGTTCGCTGTTTTCCTCTACACTCTATTCTTTCAACACGTCTTGTGAGTATTAAGTTTACCAAGCAATCCTTTCTCATTTCAGAAATTTCAACACCTGTTTTAAGTATGAGTGTCTTTCTAATTCCCATTTTCTTTAGAACTGTCACTATGTTCCCATGTTCTGTCAATGGTATTTGTAGCGTCCAGCTTTATAATAACATCTTTGTCGCTTCAATTCCTTACCTCATCTATAAGGAGACTGGTCAACATTTACTGCTATACAGAAGAACAGATATGACATAACAGTTCAACACTCTTTTCATTGTTTATACGGAAATGTTCTTACGTCTTTGCTTAGTTTCTGGAAGGTCTCTTTCTCTATTCCGATGCACCTTGGGCTCTCTGTGCCACAATTTCCACTAAGCAATTAAAAAAACACACACACATACACACACATAGGTAAAGCCCTTCGTAAGGTCTGGGCTGTACTTGTGAGAATATTTTTTGTATTCCTTTAAGGCATGGGCTGCCAAGAATCCCTTCAATGAGTCTGTTCGAATCTTTTCCAATCAATCCCAGGGCTCCAACTACAACTCGAATTGTTGATGTTCTCATGTGCCACATTTTTGAGATTTTGATTTCAAGGTTTTTGTATTTTGATAGCTTTTTGATTTCGATTATGGTCACAAATGGCATCATGACATTTTCCACAGAGCAATTAAAAAAAAACAAAAAAAATATCCTTCCTATGTACTTATAGGCTTATAAGTAAGGAAACTTATAATTAGCATAAGGAAGAGCGTCTATTCGGCCTTAAACTCAATCTAGACCTCAAGTGGAAATCGTACATAGGATCTACCACTAAGGGTGCAAGAAAAATTGTCGGTACGCTGTACTGCTCCAGAAAGTACCTGACACCTCATGCTGACCTCTAAATTTACAAGAGCCACATCGGGTCTATAATGGAGTACTGCTGTCATATTCGGACAGGAGCTGCCCAGTCCCTACTTTCCAGTCTCTACCGGGTTCAAAATTCGTCTCCGCGTCCTTGTGGGTGATAAATTATTCCCCGCACCTGCAACCCTTCTCTCACAGACGAAAATTCGCAAATCTCTCACTGTTCTATCGCTACTTACATGGAAAGTGTTCAGACAAACTGCATTCCGTAATTCCACCATTTCTAACCTTCACGGCTAAGGCCCACCATGCTACGCGCATTGTAGCAAACCAGTCTCATTCTCTCCCATTGGTGATATGTAAATTCCACTCGAGCAGCTTCTTCCTCTAAACCACTGCTCTGTGTAACCGACTCCCAAGTGGATGTTTTCTCGATCACTACAATCTTAAAACCTGTTGAAGTCTACGCTTAACCGCTATCTTTTCCAATTCAAATCCGCATAAACTGTGTCTCTTACTCTGTAGACCTCTACTTCGAGTGGCTTTATACGGGGTGAACCTCAATGTAAAAAAAAAAAAAGACAGTCGAAATTTCTAGGGTTCGTAATGAAGAAAGAGGGATTGGAAAATCTTATACTCACAGGATATATCGAAAGTGAGAGGGCCAGAAACAAACGGCACATAAATTATTTAATAAGTTTGAGTAAATGGATGGAAGAATTGCTAGACATTTTGACGGTCGTTTTCGAGTATAGAATGCAGAAGCTAGCAGTGAATATTTCGCAGACAGTAGGAAAGCGTAGTTCAGGTTCGCAGTGGATATCGCAGCAGAGTAGCAGAGCGTAGTTCTTCCTTATTCATCTTCGCCTGACAAGTTGGCACTGGTCATTCCGGTAGGATAAACAAAGATGGCCGCCTTTATACACGACGGATACAATGTTCTGCGGCTTCTGATTGGTTAATCTTCTATTGGTAGACTATAAAGGGAATTAAGTCATTTTGACTAACTCACTAGTTACATGCATGTATACACAAAAAATTGTAACACCCCCCTTATTTTGGGTATGTTAGGGAATCTTCCTTCAAAATATTAGTAAAGTTAATATTAATATGTAACAAATTTCGGATGGTTTCGGAAATATAACAAAACAAAATTTATTAAGTGCTACAAAGAACAGAAAAATTTTAGACAACCATGATCGCCTACGCCCTGAAGTATGACGACCTACTTAAGAAGAGTGTTTACGTTCGTTACGTTTTCTTACCTAGGATGAGCAATGACTTATCACGGGCGTTTCAAACATGTTTCTTAAGTTTAATTAAAAAAAAAAAAAAAACAATTAAGGGGAAATGGACTGGAAAAGATGAGGAAGTAGAGGGGGTGAAAGCAGTCTCGGTATAAAAAGAGTAGAAAGTTTTATAAACACGAGAAGTACGACTTATGAAACAAAAAGGATTTTTGTAATATCATGTTCCTTCAAGCGACCATGACTCTCCACTTTTTCTTTGTTGTCTTTATTGACATACCTACTTATTAATCGAGAACAATGCTCAATATCAGGCTAGACGTTTTGTGAATAGAAAAAGTATAAACAAGAATAAATAGTGAATGACATCTGGCGATTTAATTCTTTAAGCTACGTTTTGATTTCATTTAAAGCCTGAAACTTCCAGTCAAAATATAGTGTTGACATCTATGCTTTATTGTGTATTTTAGATAGGGGACACAGGGCTAAAGCCTTCTAGCGAGAAACGAAACTGAGTACGAAACAGAAGACTTGTTGAATTCTATGTTCGCAATGCTTTTTTTTTTAGATAGATAGATAGATAGATAGATAGATAGATAGATCAGGATAGATAGATAGATGTGAACAGATCGAGATAGATAGATAGATAGATAGATAGATAGATAGATAGATAGATAGATAGATGTCAACAGGCCCGTATAGACAGATAGATAGATATGAACTGTGCTTCTGTTGTTCGCTGTTTTCCTCTACACTTTATTCTTTCAACAAGTCTTGTGAGTATTAAGTTTACCAAGCAATCCTTTCTCATTTCAGAAATTTCAACTCCCTCTTTTAAGTATGAGTGTCTTTCTAATTCCCATTTTCTTTAGAACTGTCACTTTGCTCCCATGTTCTGTCCATGGTATTTGTAGCGTCCAGCTCTATTCCGATGCACCTTGGGCTCTCTGTGCCACAATTTCTTTGTATTCTTCTCTGTGTCGTGCCCTTTCAGAGCGTCGACAATCATATCTCTACGCAGGTCCTATCTCTCGTGGCCCTTAGCAGCGTTTCTCCTTTTTACAAGCCTTCTCCCTCCATCTCGTCAGGTAGGTTATCTGCTGCCTTTCTCTATTTTTCTCGCCTTTCATATGCCATGTGTGGGTCAACTTCTCTAAGCCTCCTTGTGGGTCCAAGAAACGTCAACTGTCATTTTCTGATTCTGATTAAAAATTAGCTTTTTGCTCACATTTCCTTTAAGATTCCCTCCGCCCATGGTATTCTCAGTATCCTTCTACAGAACCACATTTCTACTGCCTCTAGTTTGCTCTTCATCTGTGAGAAGATTATCTGGCATTCACTGCCATACAAGAGGATTGATAGCACATAGAGTTCAGACGGTGTAAGAGATATAATGAGAAGATACAAGCATATGTCGAGGCAAGAACAAAGATTAATCATAGATATTGTCAACATCTGTGGAATTTCTACGAGTCCAATCAGTCCCAGATTGTTTCAATATGGGATATAAAAATAGAGTTAATAATGTATTGCTAATAATGATTACGATATGGTATCGGAAGTTTCTTAAATTGTACGTATGATTGTATACGGGCGCGTGGCCGAATGTTTAAAACATTCGTTTATCGATCATGAGACCCTCATAATAGTCGATTTATTAGGAGGTGACTTCTTGATATGAGGCGATCCCACCTTTGGAGTGCCCGAAAATCCAACCTTTATGTATGAAATTGGGAAGACAGAACTATTTGAGAGACGTCGATGGTTGTGCTAACACGAAGTCTCAAGTCATCGTGACCGAGGGTTTGTGCGTCGTGGCCTTGTTTAGCCTGTTGATCATGCTAGATAATGCGCCCTCTCCCAGGAACTGTAATAACTAAGGTCCGCTCAGCATAGTTGCCGTATAAACCATAGTGAGTTCTTTGGGTATTGAATAAATACGAATGTGCCTGAGCAGGTGTCAGCAATAGGGATTAGCTAGCCGCCCCAGCTGACAGGCATATGAGCGGCCAGCCATCATATTAGACTATAAGAAAATTAAATGTTCACTACTACGTTCTCTCTACTTTGAATTTCGTGGTGATTACATATATTCATGGGTGGGGTGATTATATATATATTCATGGGTGGGGGTGATTACATATATTCATTAGGGGTGATTACATATATTCAGGGGGGTGATTACATATATTCATGGGGGATTATTACATATATGCATTGGGGGTGATTATATATATTCATGGGGGTGATTACATATATTCATGGGGGGTGATTACATATATTAATATGGGGTACATATATTCATTGTGAGTGGAGGTGGATAGAAAAATTGAATTTATTTACAGAAGTCATATTTTTCTTCAGACATTACTTAACGTTCTTTAAAAAAATTTAATTTTTTAAGTTAGCGTTAAAAATTGACGTCCATGAGACCCATGTTCGAATCTCCCCATGGTCGATTTTTCAGGAAGGTGATTTCTTGATGTTATTGTCATGGGGTGGCGATACCAACGTGTGGCACCTTTAAAAAATGCTTGAAAACCATACCACGAGTTGATTCAAGCTCTTTGCGAGTGAAATTGGGTAGACGGTACTATTTGGGAACCGTCGATGGTTGTGCCAGCACGAACTCACAAGTCACCGTGACCGAGGCTTTGAGCGTACTGGACTGTTCATCACGCCATATAATACGCTATATGCCAGAAACTGTAACTAAAGTCTGTTCCGTATAGTTGCAGTATAAATCATACGTGGGCTGTGTGTGTGTGTTGAACAAGCACAAAATGTGCCTTAGCAGGCGTCTGTAACAGTGATTGGCTAGCTCATAATAAGAAGTAATTTCCATTCAGGTAACTTCTTTGTGGAACAGACTCCTGGCGGGATATTTTCCTGATCATCACAATCTGGACTTCTTCAAGTCTAGAATTAGCTCTTACCTTTCCTGTATAGCCTCATGTGCTTCACTTGCCCATTCTTACACTCATATAACACCACACAGTAGCTCTCTACCTTGAGTGGCCCATGGGCCTTGTGCTGGATGAACATTAGTATAAAATAAATGTTGGAAGATGCTAAATGTATTTACCGATATTTCTACGTAATTTGGGTCATATTTGTTTTCAATAAAAAATATTTTTAATTAACAATATTTCAAATATCTTTATAGAACACAACTAATGACGAAGAATTGTCATCCTCATGAAACCTTTTGGGATTTGATTGTCAAAAAACTTTAAAAAATCAAAATATGACATCCACAGCACATGACAGTGATACTTAAAGATTTTATATTTAAAATATGACGCTAAAGGTTGTCGAAACAAGAGAGGCCCGAGTAAGTGAATAGCTAGCTCCATTGAAAACAGCTTTATTCCCAGGAGATCGTCAAAGTGGCTGGAAGCACTTGCAGAGAATTGAAAGCGAGAAAAAACGTCTATAATCTTGAACCATCAGTGAAAGAAAAAAAAAGTGATTGTACAAGAACATGAAAAATTCATTTAAAAAACATTTTTTTCAAAAGAAAAAAATTGTGGGTGTCAGTCAAATACGAAGGGGAAAAAAGAGAATCTCTCTCTCTCTCTCTCTCTCTCTCTCTCTCACACACACACACACACACACACACACACACACTCACACTCACACACACACACACACACACACACTAGCTCTGTCTTTCTCATTCTCACTTGCTTTCTCTTTCTTCTTTCTCTCGCCCACTCAATCTCATTATCTCTCTCTCTCTCTCTCTCTCTCTCCATATATATATATATATATATATATATTACATGAATCATTCATACAAAAAAACAGATATAGAAGTTAATGATTTAAATGGTGAGAATACATATTCGCAAACAATTTTAATAAAGTACATTAACCCCGAACCTGTAGATGAAAGTTATGATCCCTGTTTATAAATTCCAGTTGCATAAGGTCTTTTTTTAGTTTGTTACAAACTTTCATCTGTTCCTACAGACATTATTAGGTATGGAAATAGATTTGTTTTTGTTTTTACTTCTCGGTAATAACAGGACAACGAAAATATAGATGCAATCCGAAAAATGTTTTTATAAATGTGTTATTGTTAATTGTAAGAATTTTTTTTTTTTTTTGAGCGTGAGGTCGCAAGATGAGGTTGAATTTTTAAATTTTAAGATTGTACGTTTTTGTCCTAATATGGTAATAGGAGAATTCTTTTGTACTGGTAGGTTTTTCAGTCAATGTGGCATGAACTAAATTTTTCAATAAATACAGGAATGTCACAGTTATTACCCGTCGGATCAGTTATTTTAATATCAAGTATGTGGTGCAGTTCAATTTGCATTACATGAATCATTCATACAAAAAACAGATATAGAAGATATTGATTTAAATGGCGAGAATACATCTTCGCAAACAAATTTAGTAAAGTACATTGGGCCAACATTTTTATTTTTAGCCCGGTTTAACAAAGTCTTACCGGACTACCGCCATTTTGTTTTCTTTCTGTTTATTTTTTATCCAGTTCTCGCTTCGAAAAAAATAAGTACAGTTTAAGAAAAGAAAAGAGAAAAAGAAAGAATTTTTTTTTTATTTTTTCCCAATTTTTTAGTTTATACCCTCCCTTATTTTCATTTTCGAATTAATTCTATTTGATTTATTTATTTTTCTTTCTTTAGCGACTTCGGCCACAAACCTTTATTTTTTATTTGGTTTGACTAGTTTCAAAACAGACTTTTGTATTTCTTTTCTTTTTCTTCTTGCATTTAACAGTTTACGTTAATTGTTGACGTGTAAAAAAAGATCTTTTATTGTTTTTCTGAAGTTTGAACTTTAAATTTTTCTTCTCATTCTTAACTAACATTTTCGTTTTTCATTTTTCCTCGGCGGCTTTCTGGCGGCATTTTGAATTCTTTTAACTTTTAAGGTTTTACCAGACTATCTATTTTATATTCTTTCTTTTATTTGCTTAATTGAACTAGCTTAGTTTAATGTAAATATCAGTTTTATTTATTTTTAATTTCGGTTAACTTTTAGTTTACCCACTTTTTATTTACCAGCCTTTATTTTAAATTTTATTGTTTTTCCTTTTTTTTAGTATTTATAAATAGTTTTATTGTTTTCTTTTTCACTGATGTAACTAGATTTTCCATTTTTTTTATTCTTTAATTATAATATTTGTTTAAAATTTTTATTTTTGTGTATTGTCTTTTATTACTTTTCCCCATCTCTACTCCTTTTCCTTTTTTACACTAAAATGGAACAATCACTTAAGACCCGCTGGGTGAATATTTTCCTTCTAAAAATGGCCGACAAGGCGGGTCGGTCAGTAGTTAAAAAAGAACCTTTTTGTGGGCTGCTGCTAAAGCAGACCTCTCCCCTGATAAAATAAAGTCAAAGAAACGTGGAAAGGTTACCCATAAAAATCCTTTGGAAAAGACCAATGTGCAGGAATCAACTAGTTCCGGAAAAAAGAAATTATGACAGTCTCAAACATTACCAATGATGACAAGGTGCCGAAGGAGGCACAAGTTAAGGAGACAGCCGAGAAATCACCCTCTTGTTGGAATTCTTGGAAAAGGCCAAGAAGAAGGTGGGTTCCTTGAAGACGTCCAAGAACTGAAGGTATTCGAAAAGAGAAAGGTGTCAGTCTTCGTGGTGGATAAGCGTACGCACAAAATTAGTCGCTCCATGAAAGACACAGTGATCAAATCACTTTTGTCGCTGGGGATTAAACCCCAAAGAGTAATTAAGGGTTCCGTTTTTTTCATGTGGGACGTACTGCTATCCACAGCCGAAGATTGCCTTGAAATGGCAAAAAGAGTTGATAAGAAAAGACCTTATTCTTAGAACAGAATACGAGGGTTGGAGGAGGACCAATGTGGCCTCAGGTAAATGGAGAGCACCTGACTTCATTTTTTATGCAGCACTTAGGGGCCCTTTCCAACAACTTGAACGGGGGATGGACTTTTGATATAATGCTTGATCATTTGGCCTTCGTCTCCATCCCCAACTGTTTGGATTTTTGAATCCGCGTCGCCTGTAATGGGCCTATCTGCGACAGGGGCCGGTGAGGACAATTCCTCGGTTGGGTCTTCACCCACATTACCCCCACCCCCCAAACCGCCTCCCACAAGTGTAGATAAGGAGAAGGAAGAGGAAGAATGGCGTGTCGTGGGTAGGGGCAGAGGGAAGAACCGAACAGCGAGGACTCTGTCTCAGCATGACCCCAGGGATGAAAACACCTACAGTCCAATTCCCTCTACCGGCTCTGAGGGTGATGCATCGGTGTAGTATGACAAAACAGTATCAGCCACCGAGAAAATGAACGAGCATAGTTGGCAGAAGATCCTAGACCTGAAAAAACTAAAAGGATAAACTTGATTCAAACCGGATTTTGCCCGATTTGAATCAAGTTTCTCAAACCAAAATCGCTGAGGGCGCCGGCCCCCTCATCCTCTGCCCCGTCTTCCCCTTCATCTATCAAAAAAATCTTTTGTTAAACCACATCTGCCCAAATCACTGACAAGCACACCGTCTAAAACCAAACTGTTCATCAACAACACCTTCCCCTTTTAAGACCACTTCTTAGCATTTCACACACTTATACTCATATAAACACACCTATACCGACGCATACACAATCTCCTCAAAAGAAGAGGAATAGAAGCCTCGAGTTTCAGGTTACAGCAGATAGGAGAAAAAAGAAAATCAAACCGCCATATCTGCCAGGGGAAGACGTCTGCCGCATATCCCGGGAACAAGCTGAAAGTTTTCGGGCAAACAAGAAACCAGAAAGCTTTAAGATTTGGGGCATGATAGAGGAGGCAAATACCTCTCTGAAATTGGCGCCCCCAACGGCCTATTTGCTTGACCCTCAAATGTCGGAAAGGAAAGAACATTGTACAGGGAGGGTCCCCGTTTTTCTTCACCCATCCCTGTATAGAGCGCTTAAGTCAACCTATCCTGCGGACATCGGCGGCTTGTCTCAAGATGATACTGTCGGAATTGAGATGACTTCTGGTTCAATAGGACGGGCTGTCGGTGTCCTCACCCCAGCCATGTTCTATTCAAGAGGACAACCCTAATTGGTTTGATAATGTCACTCTGGTTGGCAAGTGTGAATGCTGGAACTGATTTTCAACAACTGGATGAAGCAGGGGTCTATACCTCAACACTTCACCAGGGGTGTGAATAATGGGATAGGTAATTTTCTCCCTTTAACTATGTTAAATTCAGAGTTAAAGATTTTGGCAAAGATCTTAGCCAACCGTTTGCAGCTTGTCCTGCCTAGTCTGATTTGCTCCGAACAGACTTGCGCTGTGAAGGGCAGGACTATTCAGGACAACCTTCATATAGTCCGCTTGATCATAGAGAAAGTCGACAGTGAATTCGCGCTGATCAATTTCGATCAGTTCAAGGCCTTTGATAGGGTTGACCATCGATTCCTGGAGGCTGTTCTTTCGGCTGCCGGTTCGGGCCGGACTTTCGCTCCTGGATCCGACTTGTATGCGACTCCCGGTGCGCTGGTGGAAGTGAACGGGGTAAGATCGGAATCTTTCGTATTGTCTCAACCTATTCGTCAAGGTTGTCCGCTTTCGCCTTTGCTTTACGTTCTTGCGTTGGAACCTTTCCTTCGCAAGTTAAAGGCGAATCCGGTCGTACGCGGAATTTCCTTGCCGGATGCTACCACCTCGGCCAGGTACTTTGCCTATGCTGACGACGTTTCGGTTCTTGTGTCGAGCAGAGCCGAGATTAACGAAGTCAGCAAAAAAAATCAGTGGTTATCAGATGGTGACAGGGGCCAAGATCAACCGCGATAAGTCTGTTGGCTTGCGGTTGGGTGCGTGGAAAGGAGTCTCTCATCCCGAACCTTTCCACTGGACGGATGGGCCGGTCAAGATACTCGGTGTCTGGTTTGGTCCTGATATCCAGTTGGGAATGGATTAATCGGAGGTACAAGAGAAGGCCGAGATCGCAATTAATTTGTGGTCTCGGAGGAATCTTTCCTTGAAGGGGAGGGCGGAAGTATTTGTTTCCCATATCTACCCGATTCTCCTTTACCGACTCTCGGTACTTCCACTTCCGTATGCCACACTAATATCATTAGTAAGTCTCTTGTTCTCTTTCTTGTGAAGAGGCAAAGCCACTAGTGTATTTCGGGAGATCTGTTGCCTTCATCCATCTGAAGACGGTCTAGGTATGCCTAGCCTTGTGATTCGTCTTGATATGCTTCGCATCGGGTTCTTGGATCGTTTGTGTCGCGAATCGGATGAGGAGGGCGCCTTCTGGAAGAAAGACACCCATAGAAATTTCCCATCCTTGAAAAGTGTGCACACGTGCGAGGAGGCCCACCGTTTACCTCGAGCGGAATGCTCCTTCTACCGTATTGCTCTGAAACGCCTCTTACGGGCGTAGGATGGCCTCTCCAACGGCCAGGCGTTGTCTCGTAGAGCATTATATCAAGTGTTAGTCAGGTAATCCGTTCATGATGATCTGATTGACGAGCTCGGTCTTACGAAGCAGAAATGTCTCAATAACGATGAGGCATCCCTCACCTGGCTGGTGATGCGTGGGGCCCTCTGGGTCGCCAAAAAACTTCACTCAGTGGGTTGGAGAAATCTCCAAACTGCCAACGCTGTGATGGGGAGGTCGAGACCCTGGGTCACGTTTTCTTTTATTGCAGGGTGGTAGCACCGTTGTGTAGATTCGTTGAAGGCCTCATGGTTCGCATGCTGCCTGGAAAGTTCTTTGTCCTTGAGGCCTCTTCTGTTTGTAGCAATGTGGCACCACCGTTGACGAAGGCTGAACTTTGTGTTCCATTGCTTGCTAGGTATTATGAGAGTTGTGATTTGGTCGACACGCCAGAAGGGATTCTATGGAGGTGAGAGTTCACTTCTTCCCAACTGATCTTGTACTTTAGGCTTTAGGCTTAAAGTCAAAATTAGGACGGAAAGGCGGCGACTCTCTTCATCAGAATTCGGCAAAAGGTGGATAAATCTTGCGCAATTCTGTAGAGTGAAAGTGGCTGACCTGCAGTGGCACTTTCATGTCGGTTAGGTATAAGATTTTGTCCTTCCTGGGTTGAACAGAGGCAACCCGTCTATTAGGCTAGTTTAGGTTTAGTTTGAATCTTTTGTTTTTCTTTTTCCGGTTAACTTAGCTAGGGTATGTATGCTCATTGGCCCCTTTGATTTCTGTCCCTGTTTTTCTTTAGTTTAATTCCCCATCCCCTCCATCGTTAGGTGGTCAGTGATGTCAGTTCTCTGGAAGATGAGTGAGTGATTTTTGGCTGGATGATTGTTTTTATACTATTAAAATCACGCAATTTTTTCGTCCAGTTAACTGATGTTTCTACCACATTTAGGGATTGTGGGGGTTTTTATTACTAACCTTATTTTGTTTTGTTTTCATGTAAATAGTATTAATTCATATTGTAAGTAATCATTGAGGATTTTTAAATTGTTGTTTTTATTCCACCACCACCACCACAAACTTTGAAATGTACATATGGGGATTAGTTAGGATTTCATAGAGACATTGAGGTATTATTGTGAATGTAGTAAGAAAGGTAGGAGAGAATGTGTTGTTTTGGTGGTAGGACTGTTGTTGGTATGTTTGGGTCAGTGTTTGTGACTAGCTAAGTTTAGAATTAAGACAGAAGACCGTCCTTTTCCCCAATCCCCTTTTTTGGCCTTGTGACACATTTTATACCCTCGTACGAATAAATATCTATTCCAAAATTCGCTTGAGGATGAAATAGAGCTAGTTTTTTAGCTTATATTTTTAAAACATGAGAACTCTTATGTAGCGATGTATGCAAACAGGTAAGGTACAAAGTACAGTTGGTTTTACTAAGGTGTGTAAAAAAAAGCAAAACAGGGTTTTTGTCCAAATATTTTTGCAAACAAGGCAGCTTATTCAAATTTCATCGACTGATTTACGAAATTTAACGAAACATAAACTTTGTAAATCTTGACAAAAATGTTAGCGATAACTTCAACAATACTAAATATTGGAATGATTTCAACACGCATAGCGTGTTGCAAATATAATTCAGCCCTTTAAAAGGATGTGAAGCCTCGTTCTGTAATGAAAAGGATTGCCGAGGTATGTAATCCGACTTATAGAAGAAACTGGTGACCTTGATGCGGATGAACAAACAGCCATGGTTTACTAATAAAAGGACATGGGAAAAAGGATAAATAAATCCGGTCACAGGTTTAAGAATTCGTAGGGACAAAATGAAACAATTTCAGTTTTGTGTAACAAAAAAAGTTTTATACAGGAATATTAAACAAGGTTCTTTTGTTGTTGTTGTTGTTCTTCTTCTTCTTCTTCTTCTTCTTCTTCTTCATCGTCACGTGTTCCTTCAGCAAGTAGGTGATCATAGTTCTTCACAACTTCTTTATAGCTCTTAATAAATTTTGTCTTCTTGTTATCTCTCCTAAACTTTGTTCCGCCGTCCATTTACACAAGTTCGCTAGTTAGGTTATGAGTTGTTTACCAATTTCCCTCTTGTCTTCTAGTTGTCCTGTGAGTATTAAATTTTCCATGCCTCTCTTTCCTCATTATACGCCATAATAAATCATGGTGATTGTTCAGATGAGCTCTTCGCTAGACCTTTTTTTTAAATTTAAGCGCAGCACGGGACTGGTGTCGAGATCCCATCAACTTATACTTGAGCTGTCTAGATGTAACCGTAAATTCTATACTATTGTCTTTTCTCGCCCTTCTCGCTTGTGGAACTCACTTCCGGCAGCATTTAATCCGCAAAAAATTAAATGCAATGTCAATCACTATCTACTGTCCTCCTGATTACTCTTCCCTCTCATTAATGAGATCAAGCGTTCACATCCTTTTAAAGGACTGGATTATTTTTCCGTCTTTTCTTTTTTTTTTTTTTTTTTTTTTTGACAGCACGCATCAACGTGTTGAAATCCTTTCGATATTTAGTATTGTTGATAACATTTTTGTTGAGATTTACAAAATCTACGTTTCGTTCAATTTCACAAACCAATTGATGAAATATAAAAAATTAAAGAAAAGCCATTACACCACCGTTCCGATATATGAAATAACTTTTTAAGATATATATATCTGTATATAAAATTCTGTGACTTCGGTTAGTCAGAATGAGGTAAATCTCCAAATACATGAAACTGCGAAGACCGTAATATATAACTTTCGAAGTTTGGTATAATAAAATGTTTTGCAACACACTAACGTCTGTTGAAAATCTCACAGTATTGAAATTATCGTTAACCTTTTTGTTGAGATTTCCAAACTCTATGTTTCGTTCAATTTAGCAAACCAATCGATGAAATTTGAATAAGATGATTTGTTTTTGAAAAATACTTTGACAAAAAACTTTACTTTGGTTTTTTACGCACCATAGTAAAACCAATTGTATTTTGTAGACCCTTGCCTGTTTGAAATTCTCCCCCAAATTCGGAAAAAAATACCATTACACCACGTCGAAGTATCCAACGTAATTTGTTTATATGTGAATGTTTAAAATCTGTATTTGCCTCTCCTCAGAATTTAGTTTCATTACAATTTTTTGCAACACGATAAAGTATTTAGTATTGTTGATGTTATCGCTAATATTTATTGTCGAGACTTACAAACTCTACGCTTTGTTCAATTTCACAAACCAATCATTGAAATATAAAAACTTTAAGAAAAGATATGCACCTAACAACATTGCATTTTTATTAAATAAGTATTTCTTATTCTAATCATTAAATTGTTTTTAAAATAGTGGGAGTATTTTTATAAAACTTTTAATTAGTCAAAGAAAATGAATGACAATTTATTATGACGAGCTTATAACGAAAGACATCATGTACAGAGAACAGGCCACATGACACCGTCCGTTATAACGCCCTACAATACGTTTCAGGGATGTTTGTAAGAAGGACCTGAAACACACAGGTATTGACTCTGGTTGCTGGGAACAGCTAGCAGATGATTGCGGCGGCTTACCCCATGCCGTTCATTGAAGAGTCTCGAAGGTCGTTAAAACGTGAAAGTTGGAGATAAAAAGAGAAGGAAAGAATCAAAAAGAAAGACAGAGCAATATCAGACTCCATTTCACATTACAATTTCATCTGTCACACCTCCAGAAGAGAGTGCCATGCAAAGATTGGTCTATTAAGTCACTCCAAATGCTGCTCGCAAAAGGACAATGTTTAACAAAAGAAGGCGATACCATTATCTCGTAAGATAAAGGGATGCTTACTACTAGTAGCATTAGTAATACTGTAATGAAAACAGAACAAGAGATTCTGTCTAGTAATCTTTTATTCAATTAAGAATCGTACTACTCGTCTACTTGACAAGCGGAAATGTACAGCTTTTATAGCTTGGATTATCAAAGAGGAGATAATCCATATTCACAACAAATACTACTGCAGGTTTCCGTGAAAAAATACTTAAAAAGAAATACTATGGCCTATCCGAGTCACCGTTCTTTTTCTAATGAGAATTGGAAAATGTCTTTTATATTTTTTTTTTCAAGCAAGTTTATATAAATTTTGTTTGATACCTCCATTTTTAGAATGATTCCTGCTCCGAGGGAATATATTTTCCCGCGAATTTGGCATTACGCGGTGTCAGCAGAATTTTATAAAAACAATTTCCATAGCCAACACAGTCCGCCTGCGTTTCAGATCCATCGTTCACTTTTAATAGGATCTCCGGAAAGTGCGGTCACATGGCGTGAAATGCTGAATCTTACTCGTCAATTCGTGATTAATTCTTACTTGAAATCCCAACGGTGTCTTTTATTTCATTTCTCAAACACCAGGCATATTTCTTATATAAATATATATATATATGTGTGTGTGTGTGTGTGTGTGTGTGTGTGTGTGTGTGTGTGTGTGTGTGTATCTAATATTTCTTATTTTTTTATTACTATTTTGATAGCTGCCTTAAAGCCTATTGTGTTACACCAGAAATATTCCTGAAATTGTTTTTAGTTTGTTCTCCGAGAACATGGAAAAACGAGAGTACAAACGAACACGGGGAAGGGTAGGTGGAGCATTGTTTAAAAAAAATGAAAAATCTTGTTAAATGAGAAACGCATATCGTGAGTAAAATCCCCGATGTTGGAACAAGATTGAGTGAATATCATTTTAGAAGTTCAGCATTAGTACTTTACAACACATTACCCGTTTTGTTATTAACAATTTACCGAACGACCATGGTCGCCCACGTCCTGAAATTTCTGAGGATACAGCTATGTTCATAACAAGACAAGTTGGACTGATGTATGTATACTTTGAATATCTTTTTACAACACAGATACATTTATTTTCCATTTAAATACATATCTTTATTTGAATTATTTATTCAAAATGGTAATGATAATATCAGACGTTTGCTTATAAGGAAACATTCGTCATTTACCGAGCAGCAATTACTACTGGAGTTACGTCTTTCTTCTCTCCCTGACCATCGAGTTGGGATCAAAGTATAATATTTATTCTCATCATCCCTAAGGGTAATGATATCTGTTTCTTTATGAAGAAATATTCGTCATTCATTAGACAGTGCTACTGGAGTTACGCATTTCTCCGATCCCTGGCCTTCGGATTGGAATCAAACCTCTTCTCATCATCTCTAAAAGTACTGGTAATAGCTGTTTCCTTATAAGGAAATATTTGACATTCATTGACCGAGCAGCCAGTTTTGCTGCCGGTTGAAATTTATAAAATAGGTATCTCCAGTTCAATAACTGTTTTTGCTCATTCCAATATTGATGGAGGTTTCCTTCCTAACCTTTTGTTTGGAGAAGTGTGGAACGTCAAATTTTAATGTGTCAGTATTTTCTCATTTAATAATGTTAGCAGTAGTAATATTATTAGTTGTTGTTGTTGTTGTTCTTGTTATTGTTGTTGCTATTGTTGTTGAAAGTCCTCAATTGATGTGATTTCTATTGTCATGTTTTGAATCATTTCACCCCAAGCAAGACATCAAAGCCACTAACACGCATTTACCAAGTAAAAAGAATATAAAAAAAAACATTATTAAAGATCGAGAACAATAAAAGAACAGAAATTAAAAAGAGAGAAGACAATGATTGACATTTCATTTAAATTGTTGAAGCTCAAACTTGACTGAAAAGCATGAAGTCGGAAGAGGGTTCCACAATCGAGAAGTGCAAGAGAAGACTCTGTTAACATAGAACTTACGGTCACATCTAGCCATTTTCAACCAGTACTGCGCTTAAATTCATAGAGTTTACGTACCACAGACTATAATTCATCAAATCAATTCCCATGAAAATATTTATAGAAAAGACATAGGAAAGCTACATTACGATGGCATGAAAGTGACTGAAATAGAGATGCCAGGTTAGGACCAAAGACATTGCGGATTCTTTGGATTTTATCAAGGATCTCTAAATATATAGCATAAGCGCCAGACCATATCTGACAGCAATAGTCTAAGCATGAACGATTTTATAATAAATAAAGTGACAGGAAGAAACTTTCTCGCTAACATACTTCATTCCTTGAGGAAGTTCATAGAACTTTTATTTAGTAACCTCTATTTATACACAAAAGTAACCCTGGCGAAAAAAAAAATAAGATTATGTGTTCAAATATGGAATAAGAGAATGTTCTTAAATATTTTAAAATCTTTTGGTGTGAAGGTAAGGACAACTATGGAGGAAGCGAAATGACGTAAGTTTTTAGTATTTGAAACCAAAATGAATTAATACCGTTTTATGTAATTTTTATGCAATTTTTATATATTTTTATTATATTATATTTTTTATTTATTTTTAATTTGGCACAGTTTTTTGTGATTCTGTAACGTGGGTCCATGAGTTTCGAAAAAAGAATGGTTCTTGCTAAGACTTACAGGCTTCATGAAAATAAACACTTTTATATAATTTCTTATATGCTGCTAAAGGCGGCCATGAAACTTGATACAAAATTAATTCATGGCGGGTTTTACGATCACGATTTATAAAATTTATATAATAATATTTTGCAAAAATAAATAACTGTAAATGCACTGTAATTAGTAGTTGAATTTCATTTCTATATGAAATGATATATAAAATGTCTACATCCGTTCTACTAAATAATGGTAGCATTTACTTGAGGGATTCCATTTAACAAGCTGAATTCTTATTCTTGCTTCGCATGTTGCTTTCACTCTCGCTCTTTAGAAACGCATGTAGCCACCCCTTTTCTCCCCTACAAACTATGGGTTTAATAAGAGAGCAAAGATATTGCCAAATGGGGCTCGATGTCCAAACGGCCTCTCTAGGGTTAAAAATGATAAAAAGATTCGATGTGCTTCTTTTTTGAAATCAACAAAATTAAAAATCCAAATGAAAACCGTTTTACAATTTACTAGAACCATAATATTCGCACTAATGCTCCCGGGAATGGTAAGAATGCATCTCTTCTCCCTTCAGTTATAGGTTAAAGAGCAGACAGCATTGGATTCTCTGGCCTTGGGTAGCACTAAATCTCATCGAACTTTGGAGAAGGCAATGGGAACCCACTCCAAGAGGTGATGGCAATTTACAAATAATAAAGAAACGGTTTCTCTGGTATTTGTTAAAGTTTTATTCAATGTGGATATGATTTTCTTCCTCACTTCTGTAAGAAACGCTTAAATATACAAAACTGAATTGATATTATCGGGGTGAGCGCGAACGTAGTTTCTAAACTATTATCATTATTATTAGTAGTAGTAGTAGTAGTATTGGTGCTGTTGCAGTTAAGATGAAAATTGGAGTATAACTTTTTTTTATCCTTCAAGTTGGAGCATATTACCCTAA
The DNA here is from genome assembly GCA_903632075.3 of Acanthosepion pharaonis. Classification (NCBI taxonomy): domain Eukaryota; kingdom Metazoa; phylum Mollusca; class Cephalopoda; order Sepiida; family Sepiidae; genus Acanthosepion; species Acanthosepion pharaonis. The sequence continues at coordinate 1,966,461 of CAHIKZ030005521.1, read as the reverse complement.
CAAAAATCTCGCTACGATGTACTGTTTTGCTGTGCTTCGGTAACAAACGAACAGGCCCATAAAAACAGAAATGAGATCATTATTATACAGATTTCTTGTCCATTGACCGTTGATTACCAGGAAGCATACCACAGCATTTCTTCGAATACCTACCGTTAGGTTTTTCCGGACCTTGGTGGTTCGAACGCGAAATGAAGAGAAACATTGAAATCCTCAGAACATTGTTCAATTATCCGAACGAAATCCATATTAACATTTCATCTGAGACAAGCATTTTGAGAATTTAGGAAACCATACTTCACATTCAAAATTTTAAACACCGAAACAATGATTACGTTTGAGGAATGTTTAAGTTGGTTGTACGTTCAAACAGAAAGTTATTCATTACACCTACTTTAATCCATCTTCGGGTATTAGTAACAGAAAAACGTGAGGGCAGATTGAAACACAAATTAACGTACTTTTGTTTCATAAAAAATAAACTGCGCAAAAAAAAAAATGGATCAAAGCACTTAAAAATCTATATAATAAACTAGCAGCATGGCCCGGCGTTGCCCGTGCTTGATTCAAAAATCGTACGACTCATACAGCAATCGCTATCACTTGACTCAAAATATTTTTGCACTTCCTTGCCTTTAAAGAAGTGCCCTTTTCCGTGCTGTCATTGCTACATGCTTTACTTCTTGCCTATCTCACACTGCGAATTTTTCTAAGCTCTATACTAAACATTAAATCTGTTACGGAAAAAGAACTAAACAAAATGAACACAAAACGATCAGACTCGTAACTGGAAAAACCGAATGAAAAAAATGTTAACAACAAATACATTTTCACACCCAACCCAGTTCTGCGGAATCGGAATCAACGTTGAGTTTAAGCAATCGAATGAGCCAATTGGAGTAAAGTGCCATGCAGATTTAAATTTTTCCCCACTGGTGACGAATGCAGCTATCGATTTTTTTTTTTTACATGCTAGCATGCTAGTTAACATTCGTGTCAGTCAGCTGTTGGCTCTCACGTTGGCCAATAGAATCTTCCTGCCTATTCGTGGCAGCCAGCTATAGGCTCTCACTCTGGCCAGTAGAAAATGGGCGCAAACTACATGAAAACTGCCGTAGAAGCATGAAAAATCAATTATTTCTACTATCGATGGCAGTTGGGAATGCAAAGTCGGTCTTGGCCTTCCTGATAACTTGGAGCATATGCATGTAAATTTTGGTGCAAATCCGTCGAAAATTGCAGCCGTGCATTCGTTACACACACACATCCTGCCTTTTATAGATAGAGATGCAAATGTCAGTGCGTCACACTTTTTCAACTTTACTCCTAGAGATCATAGCCCAACATATCTTACCATTTTAGAATTAAGCCGACTCCGTGAGCAGATTATAAACATTCCGAGTCTGATCCAGACCTGCAATCCTGAAATTTTGGATTCCCAAGTTTTCATTACTACGATTGTTTTCGGCGAGTTTTTTACGTGATTTTTTGCGAAGAATTTTTTGTGCGATAACAACTTTTATAACTTGGAAATAAATATGGGAATAATTGAAATTAATTGCGAAATCCAACGAAAGTCACCCATGAAATAAAAATAATTGTTTGTATGGAAAGTAAGCGCCTACGTACATCAAACTGTCTTTAAATTAATTGAAGAATTATCATTGAACTTTTAAAAAGTAAGCTTAAATATTAATGCAATACTTAAATGCAGCGATCAATTTTGAGTTATTCTGTAGTTTATTGTTGCCTATCGCATCTACTCCTACCTACCTATTGTGATGCAGGCTCAATTAAGATCTCTCTGCAAGAACTAGTTTAAATGTCGCCCGATAGGGCGACTTTAAGCTAGTATTATATAAATGTTAAATTTCTTTGAAAAAATATGTTTTGATTTTTTGTTTTTTGATAATTTTGGTATTCAGTTATCCGTAATCTTGACTTATTCGAATAATTTTTTCTACCACTGTCCCATATTATCCAGATAATCGTTTAAGTACTGTATTCGTAGGGATTAATTATACTCGTTTGAAGATTGGATCTAAACAGTAAGTTGACTTGTAGCTTCGAGTTGAACTTGTTTCTGATCCTTATCCGCAAGTTTGAGCTGGAAAAAATTTACACAATTTAACGTTGCTTTTAGAATTTTTGCAATCTCATTCAAATACATATTTGTCATATTCGCTCCAATGTTTTTTTTTTAAGGGTACATCTCCACATTTTTTTTATTCTTTGTGCTTTCTTCATTTTTCTCCCATTCTCAGAGACCCAACTCCGCCTCCAAAAAGGAGTCATCAAATCGGAATTAATCTTCTTTTTTTTTCAAGTTGTCTTATAATACGGAAAAATGTTGACTACTATCTCTCGGTGTCTCTTTCCTGCTATCTCTCAATTAGAGTTTCTATCTACCCGTCTCATCTCAGTTCTTTTCGTATCTATCCCTCTCTCCCTCTCTCCCTCTCTCTCTCTCTCTCTATATATATATATATATATATGTCTGTAGATATCCCTCTTTCTCTCTCTCTCTTTCTCTCTCTCTATCTATCTATCTCAGTCTGTTTGCATCTATCCCTGTTCGCATGTCAGTTCACATGTATATCTATGTATACTTGTATCTATGTACCTATTAATCTATCTCTACTCCTATTCTATCTATCTATCTATCTATCTATCTATCTATCTATCTATCTAATCATCTATCTATCTATCTATCTCAGCTTGTTCGCATCTATCTATCTATCTATCTATCTCCGTCTGTTAACATCTATCTATCTATCTATCTCAGCCTGTTCGCATCTATCTATCTATATATCGTTGTTCGCATGTATATCTGTGTCTGTTTTATGTATCTCTTTATCCATCTCTATTCTTATCTATCTCTCTATCTATCTCTCTATCTATCTATCTATCTATCTATCGCCGTCTGTTCGCATCTATCTATCTATCTATCTATCTATCTGTTCGCATCTATCATCTATCTATCTATCTATCTATCTATCTATCTATCTGCCTATCCCCGTCTCTACGCACCTATCTATAAGGATGTTTGAAAATTTTTCACATCTTCCGAACAGCTGTTCCATCTGCCAGTTAAAACCCAAATTGGTGACTGGAATCCAATCCATTTCAAAAGAATTTTTCACCGGATGCCTGTGAAACGATCTTCGAGTCAACGGCCGCTGAGACATAAGTAGATTACAAACAATTCTACCCCAAACATTTTAAGAATAACCTCGAAAAACCACTCATGATCACAATTGACATTATCGAAACTAATGCAACTGTTAAATCAAAAAATAGAAAAACAACACTTATTTGCAAAAAAAAAACTATTACTTATATATTCGAAATAATTGTCACATCTGATATTCTAGATTTTACAAGCATTTTACACATATGAGTCATTCTCCAACTATTTTGTACTTAGCATATAGATTGTTGCATGAATGTATTGACCTCTTTTCATTAGTGTTATTATTATTATTATTAGTAGTAGTAGTAGTAGTAGTAGTAGTAGTAGTATTGATTTTCTTCCTCCCTTTTGCTAGAAATGCATAAACATACAAAATTGAATTGATATCATTGGGGTGAGCGTAAATTTAGTTTCTAAACTATTAATACTGTTTTTGTGATGCAAACGAATACTCGTTGTCACTCTCGTAATGGTCGTTGTAGTAGAGACTTTTTACTCGCAGATACAACTATAGTAACGCCGTTGAACAATACTGGTGTCAGACGCCTTTGAATAACACTCGCATTAATAGTACTTGCTCAATAATACTCGATCGAACAGTAATCCATATAGTGATACGAATAGAAGAATAGTATAATGAATAGAGTAAAAAAAAATAGCGGTCCGTATAGCAATAGAGGATATAATAGAAATGCAATCCGAATAGTAATAGAGGATAGACTAGAAATGCAGAACATTTAGACGCAAAGCTAATTTCTACTTATGCGTTTCCTCTATGGTCGCGTGATCTACTTAATCCAATAATGGGGTCGCCTGTGTTTGCTCACTGGCGATCTATGTTCAAACTCAAGTGTCGGCAGCGACACTTTATTCCTATATAACAGTTATTATTGTTATTATTAGTAGTAATAGTAGTAGTACTAGTAGTAGTAGTATTTCCTTTGATTTCTGTTGTATACTCATTTCTTTCTGGGTTCCAACCAGAGAACTAAGGTCAGAAATTACATTATGACATTTTCCACTGAACATTTTTTGAAAAATAAAAAAATAAATTAAAATCACACACATTTTACATAGATAAGTCCCATAATAGTAAGGTGCGAACTGTACTTACTTGTGAGTATAATTTTTTGTTTGTCTTTAAGGCTTGGGCTACCAGGGATCCCTTCAATCTGACCGAGAGCTCAACTGGAATTGTTGATATCACACGGCAAAGTCAATCAGGATCCATTCTTAGCTGCTCTTGTGCGCAATTGTGATGTCAGGGCGATTGCTCTCCAATCGCTTGTCAGTCAAGATGGTCCTATCCTACATGAGCTTCACTTACTCATCCTCAGATATTGATGATGGTGGATGCTTGTACACACCTCTGACTGAACTCAAAAACAGATTCCTGCATATCTCTCAATGTATTCTAAGAGCTACTTTGTCATGACGTCGTTTATACTCTATTATTATTATTATTGAACTAGATAACAACATGCCAACAAAGGTATTTTGGGTACATATATATGAAACCTAATATATCCATCATGGCACCCAATTTGATAAGAGTATACCAGAAACATGCACCACAGCCAATAGGTTATAAAATAAATAGTTTGGGCCCAGTTAGAAATACATTCAGATCAGATTCTGATTGAGTTTGTTCCCAAGTCGCCTTGGCTGCTTCACTTTTTAATCTTAAAAATCCTCTCGACAAACGCCTATGGTGTTCCCTACTTCTCCCGCAACTGGAAAGATATGCCCAAATTATTATTATTATTAATATTATTAACTTGTTCTAGTTATCACGGAGGCATAAACATCTTATGTAGATCATAAAGTTCACAGTGCCAATCCTCAGTTCGAGGTGAATATTTTAAGATTAGTATATTGGTATTTTGTCTTCAATTGCTGACTGTCTTGCTTAAATATGCATATTAGCAGGTTGGGTGAGCAAAATATACATCTATTCTCACGGGAAAGTGGATCACGACACCTCGGCCCACACTACCTTTAGCTTTGTTTAATATATCTTCAGTGAAAATAAAACTTATAAGTATAAAGTCAAATAAAGAAATAATGAAATAACCAATGGTAGGTTGCTGTGACACTGAGCTTAATCTTATGCTTGCCTTGCCCCGAGGAAAAGTCTATAGGCTGAGATGAGTATTGAGGTCACTGCAAATCTTACAAATACGAGAACAATAAAAGCAAATAATTATTTTGACAGCCAGCAATCGTGACTTAGAATATAAATGATTGGATGTATACATAATTAAAGAAGGTATGCAGTAAGAAGTTTCTAATAAGATTAGAAGTCACGCCAAGGTTTACTATCGGAGGACAAAGCCTTAAAACATATGCAACCCAGTTGACTCTGTCGAATAGCAAATCCAGAAAATATCAAATATTTTATTACTGAAGATATTATTCTCCAAACCTGTTTAATGCTGTCTACATTCACGGCCTAGCCGATCATGACTCTCCACAGATAATTATAGTTTAAGTAAACTGTCATGCATTTCATTTTGTAATCATTTCACCCCAAGCATGGCAATAAACCCCCTAAAACGCAAGGGGTTTCTGAGTGTGAAAGAATATGAGAAAAAGAAAACATTAAAGAGATAGAACAGTAAACGAACAGGAATTAGGAAACTTTGTAAATTCTCAAGAACAAAATAATGTCTAAATTCATTTTCATCATATCTTTAAGTTTTATTACAATTCTAATCATGAATTTTTAAAACAATAAACATTGCCGAGGAGTGAATGTAGTTAAAATAATAGCGGTGTCAATGGAAAAACCGTCTCTTTTGTCTTTTTTGCGTGCACGAAGGCCCAAGTTTACTCAGCTAATCTTGTACCAACCAATTATTACCTTTTCCGATCGCTGCAAAACGCTTTGATGGGGGGGGGTCATCAATTAAAACTTGATTCAAGAATTCGTTAAAAGCTGTTTACACTAAAAAATTACCGAAGTTCTTCAAAAAAAACTTCCACCTGATATGTATCAAGTCATTGCAAATCAGTCCGTTATGTGCCATACGTGATACACGCTTGGGCGATCATGTATCTTTCGATACATGTCTTTCTGCAGTAGACCAGTTGCCATCCAAGGCTATAGTACTCGGTCTGCCCTATTTACCCATAGCTGAGAGGATTCATACCTTTCCCAATGATATTAACACCTAAGTGAATGTAATGGATTCGACTGGAATTCGAACTCTCCGACTCCTCAATTAGGCCAGTTGACATCCAATGCTATAGAACTCGGTCTGTCCTACTATTTACCCATAACTTGGGTGGGGAGAAGAAGAGGATTCATACCTTTCCCAAGGGTATTAGCACGTAAGTGAATGTAATAGATTCGATTGGAATTCGAACTCTCCTACTCCTCAATTAGGCCAGTTGACATCCAAAGTTATAGAACTCGGTCTCTCCTGCTATTTATCCATAGCTGGGGGAAGAAGAAGAGGATTCATACCTTTCCCAAGCACCTAAGTGAATGTAATGGATTCGACTAGAATTCGAACTGGGTTCTCCGATTCCTCAATTCGACTCGCTATCCACTACTCTACTACTCATTGCAAAAAAAAGCTCCGATGAGCTGCTTTCACTGGTTCCCAGACTCCATGAATTCAAGCGCCCTACGAGGCTGGCATCCCGCTCCCACCCCTTACACTGTAGAAACTTTTAAATGTGGCTGTCTCTTCTGCTCCAATAGCTTCATACCTCGCACACCTCGCCCGTGGAACACTCTTCCCAATTACTGTTTCCCTGAGAGCTATAATCTCCAACTATTCAAATGTAATGTCAATCGACATCTCCAGTTACCTTGATCTATCTACTATCCTTCTCCTCATCCTTTCTTCTATCACTCCTATCTGCTCTTGCTCCAAATCTTCTGCAGCCCCCTGCATCCTAGTGGCTTCACGCCTTGCTCGGGGCGTAATGATTAAAATTTTTTAAAAATAACAGTGGATATATAGTTGAATAAAACGTAATGATACTTTATTCTTGTCAGAATAATGTTTGATTGATTCGTTTTTTACAGCTAATCTATTACCGTGCAATCTGCTTTGCTTACAAAATATATATTTAGTCCTTTTATCACGGTCGTTAGGTTTCAGGTCATCGTAACTAGCGAAGGCCGAAACTCAGATTGCTTATATAAGACTCTTTATGATTGATTCATTCATTCGCTTTCTACGGTTTAGAAAACCTTTGCAGGTTATTTTATTTAAACCCAGAAAATATGTTTAGCTTGCCCGATTTTTTTATGGAGATAATAATAACGGTTTAATGATACAGGTCTTACTAATTAACCCATAGCTGGGGGAGATGTGGATTCATACCTTTCCCAAGAGCCCTTGCGCGTAAGTGAATATAACAAAACCAACGATAATTGGAACTCGGCTCTCCGATTAACAATTCCGTGTCGTTATCCATTACACCACTCGCACATCCAAGCTTACAGCAACTGGTATTCTCGAACGGTCACTCATCTAGATACTGACAAGGCTCGACGTTGCTTAACTTCGATGATCGTACGAGAATCGGTGTTTAAAGAATAAAGTGGATAAACAAAAATGGAAATGATTGATGATTCAACTTAATAGAAAACAATTCAAATACAGACATTCCCCGTATACATAATGTTATAGCATACATATGGACGATAATGGCTATGTTTCCATTCACATAAATATAGTAGTAAATACTGTATGTTGGTCTGCAGTTGGAGATTCGTCTCCAGCTGTGCTAGTCAGACTCTCTGCCTCCGGCTAGAGAGTATCCACAGACGAGGCTATGTCGAAAGGCAGTCTCGTCTCAGGAAACTGACCAGTTTGGACCAGCTAAGACCAGCGACCCAAGTGAAGACACTCGGTTCCCCACGTTAAAAACTGACCTTGTGTCACAACCTGACTCAGGGAGGGGGGCAAGTAAATCAACTGCAGATGGAGATTCGTTTCGAGTTGTGCTGGTCAAATTCTCTGCAACCGGGCAGAGAGGATCCACAGACGAGGCTATATCGAAGGGCAGAGTCTCGTCTCGGGAAACAGTTACCCGACCCCGTTTTATACGGGGTCTTCGGGGAATTTTTAACCGAGCCTCAGGGCTCGGATACCTCACATTATATTCGGCCTTGTGACGCATCTGACCGCGTGGGGCGGTTGATAACTATCCTGCAGTCGAAGATTCGTCTCCAGCTGTGCTAGCCAAACTCCCTGCTTCCGGGTAGATAGGATCCCCAGACGAGGCTATGTTGAAGGACAAAGTTTCGTCTCGGGAAACAGCTACCCGACCCCGTTTTATACGGGGTCTACGGGGCATTTTTGGCTGAGCCTACGGGCTCGGATACCTCACATTAAATTCGGCCTTGTGCCACATCTGACCGCGGGGAGCGGTTGGTAGATGTCCTGCAGTTGGAGATTCATTGTGGAATTCATTTGACTCACTTCTAGCAATTGACTACTACTTCTACGCGCCGCTGGCGAATCTTATATGTGTTGTTCTCGTCTTGAGCATTATCGTTCATTACCAACCTTCGTTTGATTATTCTATTCAGTAACCTCCCCTAGGTTACAACACATAATAATAAAAGAAATTAAATGAATCTCGACTGACCAGAATTCCTACATAGAACTGAATAAATAGATTTTATTTGAATTGGTACAAATATCATTAGTCTTCTTGCAATCATGCAGAAGCTATACCAGAATACTAGTCGAGGATGCATCGCTCTCGGCTGGATCCATAGAAGAGAAAGTCTGATGGCATGGAGGTCCGAAACTTTCTATGGCCTCAGAATAGACACCATTGGAAAAGCATTTTGGTGCGTAATATATGTGTATAAAACAAACATATACAATTTCTCCCATATAGTTAAGCACAAATTCAGCGAATTTTGAGACATATTTGAAACATTTATTTCATATTATAGACGCAATAGGATACTGGGTTAATTTAATCCCCAATATTCAAGGACGTTGGAAAAATTGTCGAGTGTGGGTATATCCTAATTGTATATTTCGACATACCATATATATTAGCCAACCGCCGGTTGACTTTTGTTAGAGGACGTAGTTTTATATGTTCCAAGAAAGCAATATTTTAAGAAATTTAAAAAAAAAATTCTTAAGTGGCATCGTATTTTTAAGATTTCGAAACTGACATTTTCTAAACAGGCAAAGAATTGCATATTCTCTAAAAGCTTCTCACGGAATTCATTATATAATTAAAAGACGATAGTACTAATATTTCTTTTAAAAAGGAAAACTTTTAATAAACAAATTCAATCGATGAAAAAGATTTATTGCAACTCTGTTTTCTTCTTTTACGTGCCGTGTCATTTCAGGATTTCTTTCTTTAAGTATGAGTGTCCTTTTTGTTTCCATTTTCTCTAAAATTGTGTCATTGTTCACATGTTCAGTCCATGGTATTCTCATCATCCTTCTGTAGAACTAAATTTCTGTTGACTCAAATCTTTTCTTCATCTGCGATGAAATTGTCTAACATTCACTGCTCTATAGGAGGACCGATATTACATAACCATTCAGTGGTCTCTTCTTTCTTTCTAAGAAATGTTCCTGTTTTTTAATACCTTGCTTAGCTTTAGTGTCTTAAAATACGTTTTTCTAAGCACAGAAAACATATACAGCAATATACCATATGATAATTCAATATAATACAATCGTAATAAAGAATTAATTGATTGATTAGTTTTCTACGGCTTATGAACCATTTGTAAGTTATTTAAAGTCAGAAAATATTTTAAGATTTTTTTTTAGATAATAATCTTTTCGTGATACAAGCCTTACAAATTAATCGATAGCTGGGAGGAGAGGTGGGTTCGAGGGTATTTGTGCATAAGGGTCTATAACGAACCTAACAGGAATTGAAACTTCGCTCTGCGATTAACAATGCCGAGCCATTATCCATTACACCACCCATACATCCTGGCTCATAGCACCTGGTATTCTCAAACGGTTACCCATCTGGGTATTGACCAGACTTGACGTTGCTTGACTTCGGTGATCGTACGTACGCCCATAATAATGAAATCTGTAAATAAATAGTGTTCCAATAACTTGGAACGATTTTAAATGTGAATTAAGTTTAAGGGTCTAATGACTTCTATTTTTCTTTCAGATTTAACAACTTACGTCTTTAGCAATTTTAACCATGGAAAGATTAACAATCAAACAACGTGTTAAAGTTTCAAGAGTGCAATTGGAAAAATTGTTCGTAAATTCAAACAAACTGGGTCGGTGGCTGATGTGAAAACACCTTTGCGTGCACGTTTACGTCGTTCAGCTGAAAACATTGCTGCAGTGCAATAGAATGTGACCGAAAATCCAGACACCTCTATTCGTAACTTATTATAACTTATTTATAATCGGCTGGGTAACCGTAGAGAGGGTACATGATGAAAGACCCAAAACCTCTCTTTGAAATACCCGAAATCCTCGGTTAGATAAAGGGTGTTCCAATAACTTGGACCGATTTTAAATGTGAATAAAGTTTAAGCGTCTAATGAATTTTTCTTTTTCTTTTAGATTTAACAACTTAAGTCTTTGGCAATTTGGATACAAGTAATTTGTCAAACCAACATTTGTTTCAGTCGTTCTTACAAATGGGACCAAGATTAGGACATTAGGAATTAATATCTTACAAGTTAGGTTTTTTTTTTGGGGGGGGGGCTTTGTTTGTTTTTTTTTGTCTGTTTTTGTACTTTTTTAATTGTGCAGAGATGCCTACATATCATTTTTATGCATTTTAGTTTACATCTCACCGCAGATCATGATAAAACAGACTTTGCACTCAGTCCTCTTAAAAAAAACTCCACGTATAGAATTAACCTGAAGCCCAAATCCAGTGCCTTTTCACTCCTATTGGAGAAACCCCTGCCTCATTGATCATGTCTTCAGGGTTGAAGCCGTATTAACCCGGCTTGGTGAAATATGGGTTGGTGAAGCTGTTTAATCCAGAGTTGGGGTGGGTGGCTATTGACTTTGAGGATTTCACCCAACCTTTAACAGCTTTTGTTTTTATGCTACTGGGGTTCCACTTACTCTCCTCACCAGTTCACTATCTGGTGGGGGAGCCGGTTTAGTCGCCGACAACTCGACAACTCAGGTTGTCCTTCTATGACGGTTGCGAGCCAGGCTATAGAAGCCAGTCTGACTTTCCATTTTACCAATAGTTGTAGAGAGAAGAGATGGATTCATACATTTCCCAAAGGGATTTACAAGAATGTAACGAACTCGACTAGAATTCGAACGGATCTCTGATTCCACAATCCCAGCCGCTATCCACCGTCCCTCCACGGACATGAGGTGACATCACTGAATCACGTGACTGGACCAGTTGCACCTGGGAAGGATGATAGATAGATAGATAGATAGATAGATAGATAGATAGATAGATATGAAAGTATATATATATATATATATATATATGTGTGTGTGTGTGTGTGTGTGTGTGTGTGTGTGTGTGTGTGTGTGTGTGTGTGTGATTAAAATGGGATAGATAGATAATGAACAAACCAATATGGATAGATAGATAATGATTAGACTTAGATAGATAGATAGATAGATATGAAATTATACATATATATATATGTGTGTGTGTGTGTGTGTGTGTGTGTGTGTGTGATTAAAATGGGATAGATAGATAATGAATAGACATAGATAGATAGATAGATAGATAGATAGATAGATAGATAGATAGATATGAAATTATATATATATTTGTGTGTGTGTGATTGAAATGGGATAGATAATGAACAGACTAAGATAGATAGATAGATATGAAAGTATATATATATATGTATGTGTGTGTGTGATTAAAATGGGATATATAGATAATGATCAGACTAAGATAGATAGACAGATAGATAGCTATGAAATTATATATATATATGTGTGTGTGTGTGTGTGTGTGTGATTAAAATGGGATAGATAGATAGATAATGAACAAACCAAGATAGATAGATAACGAGCAGATCAAGATAGATAGATAGATAGATAGATAGATAGATAGATAGATAGATAGATAGATAGATATGGACCCAACTGAGATAGATAGATAGATAGATAGATACCCAACAGTGAGTGGAGAATCTCTGAGCTGCTTAACTTCGGTGATCCTATGATGACCTGATGTGGTTGTAAGCCTTAAGACTCTTTAGGCGCGTATTTTGAGACGTTTTCTTATTCATTCTTTCTCTTTGCTCGTTCCAGGGAAGAAAGCTACTTTGGCGTCTACCTCTGTTGCTGTCCCTATGTTAGCATACGACGCTGCCGGAACAAAACCATGTGCCTCTTCATACTGTTGCTCTCATTTGCCATCATGACATCATCGTTACTGACAGTCTTGAACTTCTCCATCACTGATTTAAACTTCGTTTCAAAGAAACGACGAATGTACGTCGGGCCGGATGATAAATTCGATTGCGCTGCCCTTATCAATCAGGTAAGACTCACTGATCCTAATAGGGCCGGGATGTTCCTGGCAGGATAAGTATTTATTGTAACGTTTATTAATCTGATGAACTTGCAAGCAAGACCTTACCGGAACACATCCAATCCTGACAAAAAAATAGACTTTATAAATTTAAGCATACTTATAGATTGGCGGTTATGTCTCATCCCTTTACAGTTGAATTGACTATATGTAACCGTAAGTTCTATGCTAACAGTTTCTTCTACCACACTTCTCGCTTGTGGAACTCTCTTCCTTCTTCATCCTTTTCAGTCGGTATATTTTTTTATTCGATTAATCTCATTTAAAGAAATAAGAAAAATATGTGCTCTCCAGCAAGATCCTGCGGTGTAAACCGAACCTGTTTTATGTTTTTGATTATAGTATAAAAATGAATCTGTATTTAGCTTTCTTTTTTTTTTACTCTAGTATAAACCAGACATGTCTAACTTCTTTTGTTTTTTAATATTCTACAAACCAGACCTGTATCTATATTCTTTGACACTCTTTGAAACCGGACCTATGTCTACCTTTATTGACTCTAGTACAAATCAGAGGTGTATCTACCATTACTGAATTTGGGATAAAACGGACCTACATTTATTAATTTTAGTACAAACCGGACCAGTGTCTACCTTTATAGATCCTAACACAAATTGGACCTGTGTCATCGTTTATAGATTCTTATACAAACCGGACCACTGTCTACCTTTATAGATTCTTATACAAACAGGACCTGTGTCTACCTTTATTGACTCTAGTACAAATTGGACCAGTGTCTACCTTTATGGATCCTAATACAAATCGGACCTGTGTCTACCTTTATTGACTCTATTAGGAATCGAAGCTCTGTCTTCCGTTATTGACTAGTACAAACCAGACCCATGTCTACTTTTATTTTTTTAATCAAGCGCTAACCACAGTTTTATATATTTTTTGACTCTTGCATAAACGGGATTTGTGCCAAAACAAAAACAAAATGTTAAAATCCAGCCGGTGCATAGAACTTATGCGACACAGTCATTCGAAGGCGCATGGGGATAACAAAAGATGCCTTCCAGAAAATAAGTAAAGTATTAGAGTTAGGAATAGGTTCGGGAAACAAAAGAAAAACATGCTGAAATGTTATTTCTAATTTTTTTTAATATGGGCTTAATACGTTTAAACACTGATTCCTGTACAATCACCGAAGTTAACGTCGAACCTGGTCAGTAACAAGATGGGTGACCGCTTGGGAATACCAGATGGTCTAGGCTTGGATGTGCGGGTGGTGTAAGGGATAAGGGCTCGGAATTGTTAATCGGAGAGCTGAGTTCCAATTCCAGTTGGGGTCATTATAGTTACTTACACGCAAATACCATTGAGAAAAGTGTGAATCTACCCCTTCTACTCCAGCTATGGATTAATTAGTAAAACTTGTATCACTAAATTCTTATTATCTTTCAAAAATTCTTACATGTAAAAATAATTTCTGGCTTTAAATAACCTGCCAATGGTTGGTAAACCGTAGAAAATGAATCAATCAAATCAAAAAATTTCCAATATATATATATATATATATATATATATATATATATATATATATATATATATATAATAAAAAGGCTTAAACACTAATATTCCATGTTCATAATTTATTCCATTGGAATCGTAAATACGATCCAATTCATCAGACCTATATAAAAGTGAACATGGAAGTCAACACTTTGAGGCGACAGTCTGTTTCATGCTAGATGCAATATATATATATATATATATATATATATATATATATATATATATATGAAGAAATATAGTATTAAGCTGTGCTATATTTATAGGATAAAGTGCTCAATATCAGAGATAGATCGTATGTAAATATAAAGTGAACATTGAAGTCAATACTCAGAGGCGACAGGCTGTTTCATAGTAGACGCAGTCATCAGGCCACATGTAGCTTGATGATTGCGTCTGGCACGAAACATTCTGTCGCCTCTGAGTATTGACTTCAATGTTCACTTTTATATATATATATATTGTCATCCACAGACAGACTGTTTCGCTGTATCACAGCTCATCAGTGTGGCTAGACATCCGGTTGCCTCTAACTATGATCGAAACCCGACTGAATTGGCGTCAGTCGGAGATTCTACCCCTGAGCTGTCGATGCACGGTAGGGATGAAGGTGAATTTAAGCGTATTAATTTTTAGATAAACACACAGTGACTGAGAGAACTCGATTCGCTTTACCGAAGAGTCTTGCATTATTAGCCGTAATATGGACTGTTTACAGACTCACACTTCCTCCCCAGAGAGCTCAACCAAAATAAATTTTTCAGGAGCATATATATGAAAAATTTCTCAAAGTTAACCTGTAGAAAAAGACAATATTTATAAATGTAAAAGACAATAGGAAAACTGTAATATTAGCCAACTGGACGAAACGCGTCGGCTAACATTACAGTTTTCCTATTGTCTTTTACATATATCCGTACCGTTTCTTTGGAGGACATCAAGGCCGATCAAAAAAATGGTACAAAGACGCAATCAAAAGTAATGTCCTCTAATATAAAATCAAACTAAAGGAGCTGTAAGGGGTCTGCTACCGCTCTATCACTTTGGAGTGGCATTGCCCACCAGATCTCTTAAAACCTCGCAGAAGCCTGCTATAGAAAAATCAACATTTAGAGGAAACAATTTCACCGTGCATCTTTAGCACTGGTCACAACTGCTTGAGACTCTGCGTCAAGACTTGGTTTACGGGGTTATTTCTGGATCCACTGAAGACGAAGTTTTCTCCGGAACCGGAGAACAACGATTAATATCGTATTAAATACTGGATAATATCCTCGGATAAAGAAGAGACTTGAAACTGTAGAGACTTGGTTCCTACCGACGTATGATAAATATTCCTTTGAAAGAACAGGTGAACAATCTTAAGATGAGTAAATCATGGGGACGTTTCTGGGATATATAATGAAGAAAGGGTGTTTGGAGAATTTAACACTCACAGGACATACATATGGCAAAAAATAAGAAGAAACAGCAAGTTAGCTTTTCTTTCTTTTTATATGCCGTGTAATTTCAGGACGTAGATGATCATGTCCCTAAACTTCCCCCTATCAATTGTGGCTCTCCACAGGTTTTGTGTTTCGACCAACTCCCCCAGACCATGCTCCGCCATCCACCTGCCCAATGCCGCCACGTATGTCATGCGCTGATTTTCCCTGTCTCTTTTTACTTCTATTCGTCCCGTGAGTACCAGATTCTCCAGGTCCTTTTTTCTCATCACGTGTTCCAGAAATTCCATCCGTCTCTTCCTTATGTTAAGCATAAGCTTCCTCCTTGTTTGCATCCTCATCGTTGCTCACATGCTCGGTCCATGATAACCTATATAATGAATTTGTATGAACGGGTGACGGACCAGGGACAAAGAGAGTTGGTAAAGTGACAAAAGTTACGAAGAGTGTCAAAAAAATCAGAGATTTTTGGAGAGCCATGATCGCTCACCTACGAAAAGGATGCGAGAGATTGCATATGACGATGACGGATTATAAAGACGATGATACCATAGTTATATTTTGTTTAGGCTTTATATAAGCATCGCAAACTTGATGGTTGATTTATTTTTCTGACATGTCTTCTTGGATACGATCTCTGACGACAAAACAGTTTTTTTTTTTCTTCAATTTATTTTACTTAAATATCTGCGTGAGAGCGTTTCTTTTTATATAATAAAAGTCGAATATTTTTACTCAAAACACAATAAACTATCTTTTCGAAAATCACCACGTATCTGGTGCAGTGCACTTTTTCAAAGCATGTTACTGTGTCGGATCGTTTTCGTCATCGTTGCCTTTATTAAGATTTTAAAAGTTTTAGCAGCATTTCTATGGACTTACATTTCTGCCGGATATCGGCGTATCTGTGCGCTATCTCGAAACACCGTCACTTTTGTGCCCTCCTTCAAGAGTCAATGTATAGTATATAAGATCTCTGTGAAAATTTGTTACACGTTTCTCAGAATTAACCTGTTGAAAAAGAAAATATGTATAAAGAAAAAAATACAGTAGAAAAAACTGTAGTTTATGATCAACTGAAAAATTACGTCAATTTATGTTTGAAGAGAATATTTTCACATGTAGAAATATTGTTTGTTTGTTGTGTTGACGGATTCAACCGTTTTCTTTTGATTTCTTGATATATTTGTTGTGTACGTTGGCTTGGGAAAGTAACGATTCTGTTAGGAAAGGTGATATTGGGAAAAAACTTGGGCGTAGATTAATATTTGGATAATATTCAATGGCGGTACTCTAAAGGATTTTCCTTCTGAGTGAATTATTTTTTTTTATGAGTGTAATATTTATAAAGTCAAAATTGTGGTTGAAATAACAATGTAACAAATTCACTAGTCATACATAGAAATAAATTCAACCACAATCTTGCTTTTATAAATAACTTAAGACTATATTTTATCACACACACACACAGTGATATATATATATATATATATATATATATATATATATATATATATATATATATAGGACAGACTGGGTTCTATAGCCTTGGATGGCAACTGGTCTAGGAGAAGGACAACTCTAAATTCAAAACCTGCGGAGGGTCGTTTGGGGACCTTGTGGCACGTAGTGCACCAGGTCTCTGTATTCGGCCCTTCAAAAAGTGTGGATGGTCCTGCACGAAACCTTCACCACTATAATCAATTCTCATGTGCTGTTTGTCGGTTTCCTGGGAACTGATCTGCTTGACCCTAATACGCCGGATTCGACGGGAGAGTCGAGCGATATATATATATATATATATATATATATATATATATATAGATTAGGTAGAAATATACAAGCGTATCTCCAAAAGTAAAGACTTTTTTTTTTATTTCCGTAAAAATCAGGACATCTAATACCGCTGGATTGAACAAGTTTTCATCTACATAAACACTTTCTTCACTGTTACCATCACTGGCTATGCATTTTCAAAATGTTTTTTTATTCCGTATACTGACAGAGGTGCAAGACCATCCGGAACGTAACTTTTCACATACATCACTAAAATGCATTACCATCTGTGTTCACATCCACTGTTTGGTCTCCCTAAACGTTTAGCAAATGTTGAAGAATATCAGTGGGTTCTTGTATTCCGTGTTAATAAATTCAATGACACTACTTTGTTTCGTGAGAACCTTCGCATTTGGCGCTATACAATCAATTTGTTATATGTAACACGTCAAGTCGATTATGTGGTATGAGCGAGAAAGCTCACCGTCGGCCACCATGCCATCAATATAATGTTATGGGTTAATTTAATAAAAAGCCAGTGCAAGCTTCGTATTTCAAATCCATCCAAGAAATGCCTAACGTTAGTATAATCCCAAAGCAGTGTGCTTATTCAAAGGTTCTAATTCGTACAAAACAAACATCCGATGACCTTGAGCCACTCACCCTTAAAAACTGGGAATGACATAGTTGGGGCAATTCGATTAAAGCTGTAGTTCCCAAATTTTCTCTAGCTGCCTTTCCTCTTGTCCTCCCGGTCACATCCCTAGCGCACCCCCCTTCACAACTATACGAAGAGATTACTTATTTGATATTAGGTAGACTGCAAATTCAAAACAACACCGTAGACGAACGTATGCATTTCACAAAAAAAAAATAATAAAAATAAAAATTCATCAGTTAAAGTAATTTATTTAGCTGGCTTAGTAGCGAGAAAGTGTAAATTTACAGTTTTAATAGGGTGGATATATTTGGTGCAAGAATATCAGCTTTTAAACATCAGGCTAAATGGCATTGAGCTGTCTTAGTAATTAGCGTTATGTTCTGTAACTTTCGGTCAGTTTCCTTGCTTAGAAAGAAGTTTAAATCACCCTCTACTAAAATATGATGTATAAAAGGAAAAAGAAAATTACTTTGCCACCCTGCCATCGTCTGCCACCCGATTTTTTTTTAAAACCTCCATCCTCTTTTTCCTCGCCACCTTCTTGGATCTTTCGACTGCCTCTAGACGACACAGTACCGCCCAGTTTGAGAATTCCCCAGATTAAACCGTTAGACTTTCGACAAGGACAACGATTCTTAATTCTTGTTTATAAATCTCAGACTCGTTAATATGCAAAAAAATAAATCTTGGTTAAGCCATTTCTATTTTGTACTTCTTTATGTCAACGATCACCGATGTTAGATGGGTGACCGCGTGGGAATACCAGGTGATGTAAGCTTGGATGTGCGGGTGGTGTAATGGTTAATGTCTCCGAATGTTTAACCAGAGAGCCGAGTTCCAATTTCCGTTGGGTTTGTTATATTCACATACGCTCAAATACTCTTAGAAATGTACGGATTCACCTCTTCTCCCTCAGGTATGGGTTAATTAGTAAAACTTGTATCACTAAACCATTATTATTTTGAAAACATTCTTACAATCTAAAAATAATTTTATGGCTTTAAATAACCTGCAAGCGGCTGATAAGCCGTAAAAAAACGAATCAATCAAGCTAAAGATTAATCAAATTCAATTAAAACAATTCACTAACATCATTAAAATGACCAGCAAATTGAATCATTAGTCGAGTTCTTTCGTCTCTTGTAAGTTAACCATTGGGCCAAACCCGCTAGTATACAACAGAAATCAAAGAAAAATACTAATAATTCAGCAAACTTTTTCCTTTCTTTAAATAATTCGGTATAGTTTGAAGAAAATTTAATTAAACAAATTATCATGACTTATTTAGATAATTCCGTAATTTCTTTCGGATTCTTTCGACTAACTTGTAGTAATGTGAAATGGCAGGCGACAACAATGCTTATTAGAAACGCTGTAGGTTTTCTAACTTACGAGTAAATTTTTACAAGGCAGATCGAAATTATTTCTTTACAAACACGATCAATTAAAAAGATATTGATTGAGATATTGCTTATATTTGTCATTTTTTAAAGTTAAATGAAAAATAAATAACAACGATTAAATATTTATTAAAATATCCTTTTAAAATGATTATGCAAATGAAATATTACCGCTTATGTTGTAAACGTCGTTTATTAGTAATATATATATATATATATATATATATATATATATATATATATATATATATTCAAGAATGTTTTGAATAATGTAGACATATTATGTCTATTTTTATTTTAAACCTTTCAAATTAACAAACAATTTTATAGTGTTTTATTAAACTGATTATGAAAGACGCCGTAGTTTTTCTCATTTTTTTTATTTTCCCAAGTAATTTAAATTTCATCCATGATCCTTCATGAATTGCTAAAACAACTATCAATTACATTAATTTTTGTCTTACCAATTCACACCTGAACATGATCTTGGAAAAGATTGAAAGTACTTGGGAAAATAAAAGGAATGAAAAAAACAAAAAACAAAACAATGGCGTTTTAAATCAATAACATAAATCGAACAGAACATAATACTTCCTCAAATAACCCTAAACATATCAACCTACTATACCGCAATGAAATACATTCTAACTCTAAACAAGATGAAAAAAATCCCATTGCTCTCAGTAAAACAATAACACTTTTATATACTACACTAAATATAATACAACCGACTTAATCATATGCTATTTATATATATATATATATATATATATAATCTGTGCTTTTTGCATTCTGTTGAGGTTTCTTCTAGACTCGATGAATTACTTAATTATAATTATTTCAAATCCTCCTAATAATTTCTATCACTTCCGGCTTCTAAAGCTCTGAGTGGAGTGGCTGTGGGAGAGTAGTCGTGGCTCGTGGGGGCACAGTCCTATGGGTAAGGGAATTTGTGAAGAGTGGCCCTATATCGAGTCTAATTCCTTACCTCTTCGTCACCGAGGCCCGTAACGGGTTCAATTCTCGGTAGTGGATGCGCGCTGCTGGTCAGTCCCAAATGTAGGACTCGATGAATTATTTTAATTATAATATATATATATATATGTGTGTGTGTGTGTGTGTGTGTGTGTGTGTGTGTGTGTGTGTGTGTGTAAATGATTAATACAAATATAAAATTTGTCCCTTAACTGATTGATGCTATATTCAGCAGCCTAACTCCAGAGTTGCTTGGATTAATCTTTTGCAATCGTTCTGTCCACTCGTCAGGAGGTACCAGCAACTGCCTGAGGTTTTTTTCATTTTCGTGATTTTTGTATTAAGTTAAAAAATAATCTATGCATTTTCATTGGTGTTACGTTGAGTTATTTTTCTTTGTGTGTACTTCTGTGTAATTGCCCATGTGTAGAATGCTGTAGCTATTTCGTCTTATACTCTCTCACTATTCCTTTTTCCTTCTTTTTTTTCTGTTTCGACTCTCAGTGTTAATGTAAAAACATTATTTCCGGTGTCGGAGACAGGACATTTTTTAGGCTAATTTTCTTGAATATTCTGCGATTTTCTGAAGTTTGGAAAATATAGGTGTATTTCTTTTCTTTTATTTCTTTTTTTTTTTTTAATTAATGCTTTGATGGTAAAGTACATATTTGTTTATATGCCTTCACTTACTCATTATTTCATTTTTCTTATTTAATAGTTTACACACATACAAACACACACACATAAAAACACACACACACACGCACATAAATACATACATACATACATACATATATATATATATATATATATATATATATTGTACTGGTAATAAATCCATTGATATATGATCTAAGTGGATCCTAATAATATAAAATATTAAAACTGATCCACAAAAAGAGCTCAGTGTATTTATTATAACAGAGTATATAAATTACACAAAAAAATCCCAAATTACCTTTTATATATATATATATATATATATATATATATATATATATGCATAAATAAAAGGCTGATTTGATCTACTGGTAAAGGGTAGGGATATAAGATGAACTTTTTAACGGTAGGTATGTTCATTTAAAGTAAACGAATTAATATTTTTCTTGTAAATTTCTTTCTTTCTCTCTCTTTCTATCTATCTAGCTAGCTATCTGTCTATCTTTCTCTATGTATACAGTAGCGTGCAGAAAAGAGAGGAGGAGGGTTCGATCAAAGAGTGAAATAAAAATTTAGTTTATATTTAATTTGAATGAAGCGTTTATTTCATGTCATCTGTTTTTACATATTTAAAATGACTTCCTTTCTCACATTTCTCAGTACTAAGCCCTATAGTGCCCCCCCCGTACTTGAGTCTTAGGGGCATAGAAGTCAAGAAGTTCACCCCTGCATCACCAAACCTCTGCATGTCACTATATATGCAAAAACATTTATTATATTTGGTTAGTTGACCAAATGTTGGGAAGCCAGTACTTTTCCTCACTCCATTCGTATATACGCGTTTATATAATTTACATAAATTCAAGTAGTTTTCTTCGTGTGTTTAAATCTGATTAAAAAATGTCCTCTTTTTTTGCTGTATATTTTTGCTTTATTTTTCTTTTGCTTTTCTTATTCCCTTTTCTTTTTTTTCTTTTTTTTTTTTGCTTTCTTGGACAAAGATTTACTTCCCGAATTTGTTTATGGAGGATGTAGTTAATAGAACTAATTTGAGGAAAGTTAATGAAATAATCACCAAATATGCGGATGAAGTCACGTATACTCGTATACAGAGATACCGCTTCTAAGTATATCTGTACGCATACATACATACACACACACATACACAAATATCCGTTTAAATCATTTCATCCCCATGCAAAATCGTAAATCCGCTAAGACGCAAGGGGTTAATGAGTGCGAAAGAATAAGAAAAAAAAAGAGAAATATTTTTAAGGAGCGAGAACAATAGAAGCGAAATCAAGAAGACTGACAGACAGACAAGTAGATAACGATTGACATTGCATTTAAATTTTTGAAGATCAAGTTTATATATACAGTTGTTGGGAGGATTATCCATCCCGCTTCCACAATTGCAAATAAAGCTGTAAGACCTCAAATCTTCATGGAAACTTTGCCTGCATTTTTTTTTTACAAATGATGAAATAATGGATTTGAAAGAATGTGCATTGATGTCCACTGCAAATTTTTTATTTTAATGTCAAAAATAATTTTTAAGCCCTCAAAAAGGAGAGAATTATTTGCTCTCATGCCTCAATAACCAATTGTTTAACCTTTATTCTTGATTATTGCCTTTAATCATTTTTCATAGTTCCTTACAATGATCCCTACACACACTGATAAGTATTTTCCTCCATTCTTCCTTGGCAATAACTTCTCATTCCTTCAAAATCAAAGGATTTCTTTCTCGTAATTTTCTTCAAATATGCTCATAAATTTTCAGTGCAGCTTAGGTCAGGACTTTGTGTGGGGTACGCCAATTTTCCTGTCATCTATTTGTATAGCTGACCTCTCGTATTCAAAGAGACACGTCTACTAGGGCGGCCAACAAATCCCTATTGCAGACACTTGCTCAGGCACATTTTGTGTTTGTTCAACTTGTGGTCTATATTGCAAATATGCTGAGCAGACCTTAGTTACAGTTTCTGGGAAAGAGCGTGTTATCTAACGTTATAAACAATCTGAACAAGGCCAGCACGCTCAAACCTTCGGTCACAATGACTTGTGACTTCGTGCCACATACATACTAATAAATACTGCGCGTCAGGCGTCAGTAGTTCAAGCGGAGTCAGTAGTTAAAGGAGTCAGTAGTTCAAGTTGAGTCAAGAGTCGAGTCAGAGGCAGTCTGAAACAGAGTCGCGTTCAGACAATTACTACAAGACATTGGAATAGTGATACTGGTCGAGACTACATTGTTCTCTCTACTAAACCTGATTGTTCATACTAACACTTCTACTTCTCTGTATATATTCCTGTTTGTAATATATCTGTGTTATTCCATACCTGTGTTCGAGTTCTTCTTTATTGGTTCTACCTTGGACTATCACCGTGGTACAAGGAATCGGATCATAACACATACATACATACAATATTAATATTAATATGTCTTTTTCGAATGCCTTTACTTGACTCACTATACCTACACACATACAAACACGCGAGCGCGCGTTCACATTGAAATCAAAATAGTGGATAAACTGAGAAGATTACATATTTTTGCTCGAGTAAACGATGCTTTAAAGAAGCAGCTTTTTATAAGCAACTATACTGGCATTTTTATGTCGAGTCCCTCTTCCAGTGCTCTTGCTACCGTATAACCCAGTATGACCTGCCATATGGTCGCGTAATCAGTGATTAAACCGGTTCTTCCCACCAGGCTTTTCTGGCGAGGAGAGTGACTTTGCACCCAACTGCCAAAGGGTAGATGAACCTTCTTCTATGGATTAACAGACATCTGACACACTTGTTGTTATGAGTATTTTGGTATAATCTACTACAGGTTGAGTAACCTTTATCCGAAATTCCAAAATCCGAAAACCTCCAAAATCCGAAAACCTCCAAAATCCGAAAACCTCCAAAATCCGAAAACTTTTCTGGGGTGCTGATATGACTTACCACAAATGAATAATTTCAGAAAGCACTTGGAATGTTCCTAGATGATATGCAACTAAGTGACCTCACCTGCCCTGGGTGAAGGTTCCCCAGCCCAGCTACGAAGCCTACGTTAGCGCCAATTTTTTGTTAGCTGTCGTCACAGCAACATCTTCGTTCGTGGATTACTTACCACGTGTTTCGTGCTCAGTAAAGATATTATTCGAAATCTTAAAATCCCTGCATTTATATATTTTTGTCAGTAGTGATAATGTGTTTTGTACCCTATAGAAAGTACAAAACGTTATCTTTATGTTAAATCTTCATTTCATCACTTAAAAATCCGTGTGAACATTATATGACTAGCATCATTACCTGTATTTGTATATACACAAAATTTATTAAATTTTATATAAAACTACATTCATGGTATATGTTATTTATATAAAACTGCCTTCCGAATATATGCATAAGCTGTGTTATGAAATGTAAAGGGATATCATGTTTATGCTTGGGTTCCATTCCCAAACTGCCCCATTTTATAGATGCTATATATAAATTAAATTCCTGTATTCCAAAATCAGAAAAAAATCTGAAAACTAAAGCACTTCCGGTTCCAAGAATTTCGGATAAAGGATTCTCAACCTGTAATACTTGTTATATATTAATAGCTGTAATTTGATTGTTTGTGATGTGAGCATGATCTGTACTAAGTTTCAATAAGTGACAAGTTAATCTATGAGAAAGTGTGGTGCCTATGCGACCATTGTAAGAATTTAATGTTGTTTTTATTATCATTATTATTATTATTATTATTATTATTATTATTGCTATTTGGCATGTAATCTCCCAAAGAACAGGGAAATTCATAAGCACCATAGCAGATTTTGAATTATTGGTAATAATTAGTATAGGTTATTTAGTGCCGAAACATATCTGGGTATTGTAATATTTTTTTAGAAATAATAAAGATTATCTGATACAAGTCATACTATTTAATCCATGGCTTGGAGGAGAAGAGGGGGATTTTTACCTTTCCCAGGCGTTTTTGCACGTAAGTGAATATAACGAACTCTACTAGAATTCGAACACGGATCACCGACTTCAAATTCCGTGGCTACAGTAAAGTTTGGTAATTATGGTTTTATTTTTGTTTACATCAGAATATTTTCATTTGTCAATTTTTTCTAAAATTCTATAATGTTAATTTTATTTTTTCGTCGACGACATTGTTGAAAAAATTGTTGTTGATAAAAAATGTTGTGCAATTCTTTATCAAATAAAGTGTGCTAGAAATTAATTATTTTTTGATTTGTTAAATTTTTATTTGCTTATATAATATATATATATATAATATACATATATAAAATAATATATATATAAAATAATATTTTAAGACATTTTTATGTTTATACATTCTTTTTATAGATACAAGTATTTAAATAAATGCTCTGTTTTACTTAAATATTTGTATCTATAAAAAGAATGTACAAACATAAAAATGTCTTAAAATAATTGTCGGACTTTGTCCATTTCATAATGTATAAAATAATATATATAAAATATATAATATTTTATATATATATATATATCAGGTAATCCCATAAGTTCTGTCCGAATTTTAACTTTTTTTTTTTAAATGAACGAAATTTAAAGAGTATTTTATAATGTCTAATGGAGCTGAACATTATTTTTATGTTTAGATGCATTTAAACTGATCAAATTTTATTTCAGAGAACAATAAAATTAAATTTTGTTTGATTAAAACCCTTCTAACATGGAAGTACCCAAGAATCATTTGAGGCACATAATGCTTTATGAGTTCAAGAAAGGAAACTCAGCAGCCGAAGCGGCTAGAAACATTCACTCAGTTTATGAAGAGGAATGTGTGAATAAAAGAACTTGCAGAAGATGGTTTGCAAAATTCAGAGGTGGAGATTTCACCCTTGAAGATGAAGATCAAACCGGACGTCCAGTTGAGTTTGATGAAAAGCTTCTTGAAGCAGCCCTTGAAGAAAATCCTGCTTTATCAGTTGAGGAATTGGCAGTGGTTCTCAGTTCAAACCATACAACTGTTCATCGTCATCTTCAACATCTTGGAAAAGTTCCTAAACTTGAAAATGGGTGCCTCATGAATTGTCTGAAAACAACCTCAAATCCCGAGTTGACATCTGCTCTTCTCTCCATTCTCGCCAACTTGTTTCACCTTTTTGGATAGACTTGTGACTGGCGACGAAAAATGGATTTTTTATCGAAATGTTAAGCGTCGTAGACAGTGGCTTGGTAAAGGGGAATGACACCAGCCACAGCCGAAAAGGGAACTTTATGGGCAAAAGGTTCTTCTTTCAATCTGGTGGGATCGCCGAGGAATAATCCACCTTGAATTCTTACCACCTAATGCAACAATTAATGCTCAAATATACTGTCAGCAATTAGAGGAAAAAAGACCTGCTCTAGTGAATCGCAAAGAGGTGAAGTTTCATCAGGACAATGCACGACCCCACACAGCAAGAATCACGTCACAAAAGATCGAAGAATTTGGTTGGGAGAAAATTCCTCATCCACCTTATTCTCTCGATCTTGCTCCTTCAGACTACCATTTGTTTCGTAACTTACAGAATCATTTGGAAGAAACACCTTTTGTAACACAGGAAGAGGTTAAAACTGACATTTGTGAGTTCTTCGAATCAAAGCCAAAAGAATTTTACAGTAATGGAATTAGTAAGCTTGTTAATAGATGGAAGGAAGTCATAGATAATCAGGGAAAATACATTGTTGATTGAATCTGTAATTAAATGTAACATTTGGTCACTTGTTTTCTTTATTCAAAATTCGGACAGAACTTATGGGATGACCTGATATTATTTTATATATATCATTTTATATACATATTATTTTATATATATTATATAAAATTTATAACAGTCGTTTTATATATGTGAGTACATTCATATTTATAATTAAAAAGAATTTTCGCTTTGGAGCTTTTTGTAAAGTGAAGCAGTGAAGTAGAAAACTATAACTGTAAACGTCAAATACGAAAGAGAGTTTCATTATGAACGTTAAGTTCGTAAATAAAGTGTACAATAGTTTGTTTTGGCTTTTATTTTTTAGACTTTTTTAAGTCGTTTTTTTTTTTTTTATCTACGTCGTCAATCTGTGTGAAAATGCTGCCATAATGATCATAAAAAGATAGAAAACGTATACATTGAATTTTTTGTCTATTAGGTGGCCGCTTATATAAGGTTTCGTATTAGTTTGTCTAGAATTAGTTTGGCAGGGACATTAGTAAAAATAAAAATAAACTTCGAAGATCTAATAAAGCAAGAATGCCATTATTAGGTTTATTTGAATGGAATTAACACTATGATTTTTTCGAGTAAGAATGGGAGAATCAATTGGTTTAAAGTTTGAGATAAATGATATACAGAAGTAGGGATTTATGAACATGGATCAGAGGGACAAGATACGTTTGTTTGTTTTTTACATTTCCATACAGATAGCCAGGGTAACACCCTTCCACAATTTTCTGGAATTAAACGGATCCCATTTCAGTGTTATTGACTGTGATAAGTTTATTTATCTGTGTTTTGAGTAGGCTGATGTTATTTTTGTTTAAGTTTTGAATTTAGCTTTGTTGTTGAAATGGTGTTATTTTTTGCATTGTAATCGGTTCTGTTTTAAGATAACAAAAATATTAGCTTTCCACTGTTTACATTGTTTTGTATTTTGTTGTTTATATTGTTTTGTTATTGTTTTGTTTTTGCCTATTTCTAAGTTTGAAGTTGGCGTTTGACATGATAAATAAGTACATATATTTTTTATCAAATCATTACCGTTTTTTTGAAGAAATGAGTTTAAAGTTTAAGTATCGGTTCAAAATTTCCATTTAATGTATCTAATACAAAAGTGATCAACTTTATTTATAGTTATTCTTTAAATAGTAAAATTTTGAAGTCACTTTGTAAGCAAAAACCTGCGAAAATTAAGTAACTTCTGTATATTTTTTCAGACGATATTAAAAACTAAATGCTCAAAAATTGGTAAAAGCTATGAATCGAACTTTTGGTGTCACTCGTTATGACGTCAAACCCCATCTTTCAAAATGCGGACAATGTTAATCAACCTGTGCTATTTCCTTCGTGTTTTGGTTAAGTCTTGAGCCTTTTTTCCAGTGTTGTCAAGATCTGTGAAACTGTTCTACACATGAAGTCACTTATACGATATACAAATATATGAATTTAAAATCTGGCGTTCACAAGAAGCCAGAATGTAGCCAACAAAATTTTGTCTACCATACTGTCAAAACTCGGTTCTTGATAATCACTGAGAGGGTTGAAAATACTTAAACAAAAACGGGAACTTTGGACAGTTTATCCACAATTTTGATCTGAATGTACAATAATACAACTATAAACAATACAAGTATAAACACTAAATCTATAAACAATGCATTTTTAAACAATACAATTATAAATACGACATCTATAAACAATACATTTATAAACAATACAAGTATAAACAATACATTCATATACAAGCCATGTATAAACAATACATTTATAAACAATACAAGCATAAAAAATACAAGTACTTCTCGATTGCACTTCACAAAACATATATACTTATATTTATTTTTCTTAGTAAAAAAAAACGGCAAAAGGAAAACTTATTTTTGTAATGCTTTTCCTTCCTTGCAGAAAAGCATCCTTCAACGATATTTTCTTATGTCTGTGTAAAGACATTTGTTCTCAACTCGTTGAACGGCACTTATAATCTGTGTGTATAAAAACGGTATTGCTCAATAAGTTTTCTACATTTGCCTTTCATAAAGTTTGCCAAGGAACGAAAAGCGTTGCAAAAATAAGTTTTCCTCTTGTCAGTTTTTGTAAATATTCCCTTTGCGGTAAAGAGTTTTATATCACATTTTTTACACAGTTCTACATTTGTTTATCATTTCACCGCAAGCAAACACTAGTAAGGAGAGAGGACAATAAAATAACAAGATTTAAGAAGACATAAGATAACGATTGACATTGCATTTAAATCTCTGAAGATAAAAGTTGGCTGGGAATCAAGGAATCAGAAGAGAGTTCCACAAGCGAGAAGTGCAATAGAAGAAGCTGCTAGCATAGAACTTACGGTTACATCGACCTATTTCAAATGTACAATGATGAGACCTTGCCGCCAACCAAGTCAGTCAGTTATGTGGCATGTCTGATACACGCTTAGCGATCTTGTATCTTTCGATACATGACTAACGAGGCAGTTTTTTTCCCCGCAGTAGACCAGTTGCCATTCAAGGCTACAAAACCATATATATATATATATATATATATATATATATATATATATATATATATAGATATATATATTGACAGCTGGCCTTGTGAATGATGAAAGGTGTCTCTCTGAGCTTTGGTTAACGATCCTTTTAATGTTTGTTTCAAGTTGAAAAAGACTTCAGATAAGAAGAAAAATCCATGACAGCTTAACCTGATCATTATATTGCATGTGTCTGCCGAGAGGCGTGTACTGGCTGGTACTGACTGTGGTCCGGAAATAACACATGAGAACTGTTGTTCGGAGTTTCCGTGGTATGTCTTTTGCCCCGTTACTTTTTTATCGACAGATCCAAAAAGTGTGGATGGTCCGACACAAGCCTTCACCACTTGAAATAAATCATTGATGTTGGTTTTCTAATTAGTTCCACACATATCCGGCTACTGTGAAAAACTCTATGGAACAACATCAACTTCATCTTGGCACTTCGAATGTAAGAACTCTCCAGGACAACAACTCAACACCAGAAAGAAAAACATCTCTGGTCGCATTGCAGGTAAAGAAATACAACATTGATATAGCTGCACTGAGAAGTAACCATCAGTCGACGACATGAAACAAGAAAGCAAAATAAAACATCTTAGCCGTGTTCCTGCTGCATTTGGATACAATACATTCTCCTGTACTGTTTGTAGTCTTTTGTGCAATTCTCGAGCCGGTCTGAAAGATTCATAGGCATGCAGATAAATAGTTCGTAGTCGTCGGAAACGTATACGTCGAAATCGACTGGAGAGTCCAGCATATATATACATATATATATATATATATATATATATATATATATATATATATATATATTAGCACAAACCGCTGCTTTGTGGAACCGACTCCCAAGAGGATGCATCTCAAATCACTAGAAACCTAACCTGATCAAGTCCAGGGTTAACCATTGTCTTCCCCCTTATCCTCTCTACCTCTTACTCATAACCCTCTGCCTCGAGTGCCTCTTGAGACTTGCACACACACACACACACACACACACATATATATATATATATATATATATATATATATATACTGCAATTATTCGTGTATAATACTTTTTACAGTTGGTTAAGCCTGAAAGGTCACCGAAGTTAAGCAACGTCAAGTTTGTCCAATACGTAGATGGGTGACCGCATGGGAATATTAGGTGCTGTAAGCTTGTATGCACGGATAGTGTAATGGTTAATGTCTTGGCATTTGTAAGTCGGAGAGCCGAATTCCAATTACCTTTTGTGTTCTTCATATTCACTTAAGCTAATACCCTTCAGAAAGATATGAATCCATCTCTTCATCCCCCGCTATGGATTAATTAGTAAATCTTGTATGATTAATCCACTATCATCTTCCAAAATAATTATTACATATATTTTTCTGGCTTTAAATAACCTGAAAAGGATTGACAAACCTTAAAAAAAACGAATGAATATATCAAGCAAGCCACAGAGTAATTCAATTCAGTTAAAACTTTTTTAAAACGACAAGCAAATTCTGTCATTATTCGAGTCCCTTCGTCTCTTGTAATTTAGTTATTGGACTAAGCCCGCTAGTTCATACAGCGCATCCTTTTAAATTATTTTACTCTTTGAATACTAAATAAAATATCTCCCATCTATTTATACAAATATCGTAAGATTTTACAAGTACATGAATTAGTAAGTGAATGTGTCGAATATCAGATGTGAATCTTACATCTGATTCCTAAACTTAACAAAAATGCAAGAACATAAAAATATTTAAAGGATAGTCAAAAGAAATAAAGACATCGGTATATCTCGATATGATCTTGTTACGCTGAGAGAATGTCTGCATTTATTTATTCTTATGCTCGGTGTCAGAAATCTAGCTTTGTTTTAGAGGTTGAGACAAGAGACGTGGGTTCCGAGACAAAGAGATAATAGCAGTCGAGGAGTGACACTGATATCGCGGACGAGAAGAGAAGACAAACGAAACTGGAGTCGAAGGTGACAGAAGGAATGTCGTCGCTAGAATAGATTATCTAAGAAGACCAATTTGTTTTTTCTTTTTTTTTCTCGCTATAAGCCAACATTTGTAAAACGGAAGTTTCACACAGACAGCTTTTTTCCCCAAGAACCCCTACGTACTGGGACAGGCGGCATCGTCGACGCGTCTCCGAATACTACAATCTTAACCTCTGCAAGTCGAGAGTCACTCATCTTCCTCATCCATATAATCTTCACTCCATCTACATCCTATATGTATATCCTTGCTCTGGAGGGCATTAGAAGCTTGATCAAGCAAGGATATACATATATCCTTGCTTGATCCAACTTCTAATGCGACTTGGGGAAAGAAGATGTGGCTCTTGGGACACAATCCGTTGCGTTGCGTATACTTGGATGAGTATCACCACGGAATTTAGTGAGTAGCGGCGAGTCTAGTCAGTTTCTTCTTCGTCACCGAGTCCTGTTGGTCCAGTGGTATGACGCTTGCTTTGTATCGTAACAGTCCGGGTTCGATTCTCGGTAGAGGATGCGCACAGCTGATGAGTTCTAAATAGGACGAAGCGAGTGTCCAGTGCTTTCTGCATTCTGTTGATGATTCTTCTAGACACAATGAATTACTAGATAGATATATAGGAGATAGTTCTAGCCTGGTTCAAGATGGTGGTTGCTGGTAGAGCCTATGTCTGGCAATAGGACCCCGCACCATCCCACATAAGCATGAGAACCCAGTCATTGCTGTCAGACAATTTCTGCGACCACATTCTCCCTTACATCTGGCCATCTAACTCCCCAGACTGCACCTCCTTGATTATTATGTGTGGAGTGTAGTTGAGCGAGAGACCAACAAAGCTCCTTGTAGTACCAAAGATAAACTGAAGACAAGGATTATGGCAACGTAAACAAGTAAACCGTCCAGAAGAGTTGCAGGAGATTCCGAAGTCGCCTGGAGGCCGTGGTTGAAGCCCACGACGATTTTGTTGAATAAAAGTATTATTTAGTATTTCAAGGTATTTTTGTGTAATTTTGATAAATCTACCTGTTAAAATGAGATGCCAGTGTTATTTTTTATTTTTCGTAATTTAGACGACAATTTATCCATTGCACCCTGTATATCAGAGCCGACAGTATCCAAAAACATTATTCACGTTTATATATCTTTACGTTGATATTTATTTATATATACCGTTTTACTTCTGGTCGTAGGTGATGACGGTTCTCCTCGACTTCATGTAGTTTAATCGCTGTTTCACTCTTCTCCACCTGCTGTAAATATGTCATTAGAGTGTTAAATTCTCCAAGCCCTCTTTCTTCGTGATCTGTCCCTGAAATTTCTCTTTCTAATTTTATGCATAAGCGTCCTCGTAGTTCTCGTTTACTGTAGAACTTCCTCATTCTATACATGTTTAGACTATGTTATTCTCAGCATCGGTGTCTAGAACGAACTGTACTTTCTAGGCATAGATGTCAGCCAGTTTAGTGTACGGATTATTTTGAATTTAAAGCGGTGGAGAAAGCAATGGGAAACCATTCCATTGTATTTCTCAAGAAATGGCAGAAAAAAAAAAACTGTTGAGTGTCATGTTTGCCTACCTCCTGAAAAGATATGCCATTCAAAAAAAAAAAAACATTGCAAAAATAATTTTAAAAATCTTTGAAAATGTCTTTATAAAAGAAAAACATTGAAAATAATAAAGAAAGAGATTTTCAGTTGTTAGAAAAACAAAACGTTCGTTAATGACAGAAATAAAATGGTCAATTACGGAATGTAAATAGATTGTTTATAGTTTTAATATAAAAAATATTAGTAATAAATTTTAGATTACGTTATAAATAATATTACAATAGGAATGCATTGAGAATTACGAAAAAAGGGATTGTCAATTGTTGGGAAGTTATGTAAGCGTAACTGACAAAATAAAATATGACTCTATGATGAATGTGTCTTCTTTCAAGGGGGCTGCTTATCTTGAACGCCTGTTGGGACACAAGCTCTTCCCAGACTTCAAGTGGGACTCATATATCCGATTTATTGCTAAAGATGTTGGAAAGATGGTTGGCTTATTGTAACGCTCTAGTAAATATCAGATTCCACCTGCTATAATCTATCTTTACAAGAGCCAAGGTATTTGGGGTATTTGCTGTCATATCTGAGCTGGAACTGCCCAGAACTCACTTGTCTATCTTGGTAGAGTTCAAAATGGACTACGCGGCCGTGCGGGTGATGAATTATTTTCAACCTTGCAACCCCTTTTAGACGGACGAAACGTCTCTAACCTAGCGCAACTCTATCGCTATTTCCATGGCTCGTGTTCCTACGAGCTATAGCCCTTAGTCGCACCACCACTGAACTTTACAATTGGAACCCGTTATGCCACGTACACAAATGCGATTCATGCCTATTCCTTTTGTATTCCAATAGTAAACAGTAAGTTCAAAACCCCGACAGTTTTCTTTCCAAGAACTACTGCCTGGTGCAATCACTACACTATTGACATCTTCCAGTCTAAGGTTAACTGTTATATTTCTTGCATAACCTCATGAACTTTACTTCTTGCCTTTTTTTAACATCAATGCAACACTATGTAGTAATTCTATACCTTGAGAAGTTCTTGGGGGCATTGTATTGGGCCAACGTTAGTATGAAAAATACATAGGCTATGATTTTATTTTTAAGAGATACATTGAAAATGTTGTTTTTTTATAATAGAACTGCATTCAAATAAAAAAGGAATTAAATTGTGAGTCGTCACGTGTTAAGCCTTACTGAAGAATATACATAATTATCGTGTTTTGTTTTCTATTAATTAAGAATCTACCGACACTCTTACAGTTTTGCCACCTACTTTGTTAATTATTGCATCTCTATTTATAACAGCCAAATTATTTTCCCAACCATCTCCCCACATTGTAACAATATTCAGAAGAATTCTTTTCATACTGAGAATATACAGTAACAGCATCTTTTAGTTATAACTCTGTTATGAAAAACAGTGCATACCAGAAGGAATCGTCTGGTTTTTTGTGTTGTTTTTTTTTTTTACAAGGCCGCAGTTGATTTATTTACTGATTTATTTTTATGGTCGGAGTCAGAAAGCTAGCTTTGTTTTAGATGTTGAGACAATAGGCGCGAATTCCGAGACAAAGGGACCCCGTTACTCGAGGAGTGACACTGACATCGCGGACGAGAAGAGAAAACAAACGAAGTCACAAACGAAGATGGTGAGAGGAATGTTGTTGCTCAAACAGACTATAAAATTAGACCAATTTATTTTTTTTTCTCTTTGTAAAGCAACATTTTCATTTGTAAGAAGGAAGTTCTACACAGACAGCTTCATCACAGAACCGCTACTTTATAGAACAGGCTCCTGCGGGGTTGCTTCTCTCAACACTATAATCATAACCTCTTCAAGTTCAATATCTCTTCATATATCGAAAGTGAGTTGAAAATGAACTTCCGTTCACATGTAATTTTCTACTTTTAGCCAGTATTATAATTATAGTTATAGCGTGTTTGTTTAACGGCATATCGACTCCTCATGGGTCATTTAGTACTGAAATTTACTTTTCTTGGGTGCTTTTAAAGTAATAATATGATACGTTACTCTGTTTTCACAATTGAATACAAAAATGTATTGTTTACACTACTTTCGTAATTCGGACTGTTGTCCTCATCTTTACTGCCATATTCACGGCGTTTCGGCCATTGTACGCTCCGGCCTTCTTCAGGAGATATACGTTGGAATTTCGAATCGAACCCTTTATTTAGCTCACGTGGGTAGATCTCACGTGCCATGACTTTTTTTTAATATCTCTTTAGTAATTCAACTTCAACTCCGAGATTTTGTTCCGCTCTGCTGTGGCCAGGTATTGAACTCACAACACTTTCGGTCAAATCACTCTTTGGATTACTCAACCAACGCTTTCATTCGCGGACAAAGTGTATGGCTGGTAACTATTTTTACCATTAAAACGTATTGCTAATATTTTTACTATAAAAATGTATGTTAATATCGTCATAGTATTCCAATTTTAGTTTGGGGGTTCGCTATCTGCACATAGCTGGGATCCTGACAGTTGCTATTCAACCGAGTCAGGGTGAACCTGAAAACAACAGCAATTAAGAGGTGGTTCTATGCTCCTCAAAACCCAGTCAAAAACCTGGCTGCCGGATGTAGTTTATCATCATACCCAGGACACTCTATCATCACTTTATATTAGGCTTAAGGGGAATTCCTATAAATATCAGGATCGACCCAAAGAAGACATCACGCTTCTCCAAATAATAAATCAGGTATAAAATCACGTTGTAAAATCCAACCGGATGAAGGCAATCATTTGGTAAAACCGAAGCAATGCCACCTATTCTTTTAAGACTTTTTAAAAAAACATTTCACACCCCCAAGCATAGCACCGATAATACAACTAACACGCAAGACGTTGCTAGGATTTTGATTAATTCATTTATTTTTATGGCTTATCAAACTTTTGCAGGTTATTTAAAGCCAAAACTATTTTTACATCGTAAGAAATATTTTAGAGATAATAAGGATTTACATACAAGTTTTACTAATTAACCCATAGCTGGGGAAGAAAAAGTGAATTCTCTCCCAAGAGTATTAGCGCGTAATTGAACCCGATTAGAATTGGAACTCAGCTCTCCGATTAACCATACGGAGCCATTATCAATTACACTACCCATACATCCAAGCTTACAACACCTGTTATCCCCAAGCGGTCACTAATCCAGGTAATGATAAGATTCGACTTTGCTTAACTTCAGTAATCGCAAGGGAACTGGTGTTTTAACATGATATGGCCGTAAGTCATGAGTCACTTGGTGTGGAAGGCAATAAGATGAGGAGAAAGGACAATAAAAGGCGAGATTTTCAAGATGTTGTTATCAGGACATTTACGGAATTTTATGAGGTTAATACAAAATTTACCATATCGCCAACCTCATCTCTATATTAGGGAACACGGTGGAGTAATGGATAGCGGCTGAGATTGAGGAATCGGAGAGCCGAGTTCGAATTCCAGTCGAATTCCTTACATTCACTTGTGCTAATAACCTTGGGAAAGGTATGAATCCTCTTCTTCTCCCCCAAGCTATGAATAAATAGGTTCTATAGCCTTGGATGGCAACTAGTCTACCTACCGCAGAAAGAAATGGTAACCTACTACGGGAAAAAAATCACTTCATCAGTCATGTATCGAAAGATACATGATCGCCTAAACGTGTATCATGCATGGCACATAACTGACTGATCTGATAAATTGGTTATTGTTTATGGGTGCTTCTCTGTTTACGAAAATGTTACATTTTTACTTTATTTTGGTTAGAATCATGAATAAATATAAATGCTGGACGTCGTTTACTCTTTATGCTAATGTTTCAGTAGGTGCAAGCAAGTATCGGGAATCGCATGAGAAACAGTATCTTTGGTCCGCACCCTGCAAATTTGGCGCTAAAGCACTATTATAGATTTTTAGACCAATCAGATAGTTCGCTGAAACAGTTTCAAAAATCCTGGTGAGGGTGTACTAAATGGGTTAGATGGAAAAATGAGAAAATCTAATAAAAGGTGTGGTTTGGAAATCATTTAAAACAGCCTTTGGAATTCGAGCAACACAAAGCTAAAAATAAATGTCCGTCCAAGCGTTTAAGTAAAATGCTTTCGATCGAAAATATTTCCCTTAAGAATTATCAGTGTTGCAATATAAATAGCCATAGGCCCCAGGTCACGCCCTCTCGTTGCACCAGAGAGGGAGGAATCGGTGCTCGTACCGAAGCCAGCGCAAGCGATGGTTGCGGGGGCTGCGGACAATTTTTCTTCCTAGCCCAGGTGTACGCGCTCAGGCTCGACACATTAAGCCGACCTTGTGTCACAACCTGACCTCGTGTTTAGTCAATAAAAATAAATTGCCATAGAAAATAAATATGCGGTTGGATGTCCTATTATGCGATGCGGAGTTTGGAGAGAGAGAAAAAAAGCAGGTGGGCAGGGGGGGGGGCATTTATTTGGCGCATGGGAATAATGTCTCCATCCAACCTAACCAAAGTCGTACAGAATTTTCCATCTGATTGACGTCATCATGGCATTTTGCCAATGAATTAGTTTCATGTTCAAACACGTTCATTAAATTATTCATCATTATACAACTTATAAACATTCATGACGTAACCAAAAACGAACTGAATTTAAAGAGCCGTTCACCCATTTATTAAATTAAAGCAATAAATCACTCATAAACTAATTTAACGCTCAGGCATAACATCTGTAGCAGGCACTAAAACATGTTTGGCAAAAGGCACGTGCGATTAAACTCATATTGACAGCAACTATCCTACAGCATTAGAGACTTACTAAAAAACGGTTGACCTCGGTATGACGATAAACTACATCCGCATCCTGGATAAGACGATACCCAGGTCCACCCTGACCCGGGGTGGTAGCACCTGTTAGGGTCCCAGCTATGGACAAATAGTTAACCGCCAAACTGGGGTCAAAACACGATGAAAGTGTAAAAATAGGTTTTAATACCAGAGATATTTTGTAAAAAAAAAAATATTACCAGCAATAGATTTTTGAAAAAAAAATATTACCAGAAATAAATTTTTGAAAAAAAAATTTACCAGCAATAAAAAAAAAATTGCCGCCATTAAATAACCCACCGCGGTTGATATGCCGTAAAACAAACCAAACCAAACCAAGCAAAAATAAAAAATGGAAAAATATGCGTAGCGCGAATTTCAATCGACTAACTCTTTTCCAACAGCATCACAAACGAAACAGGTTGCGAATCAGCTCACCTTCCAGAATGGAATGCTAAAAGTTCCCTATAGAATAAACATTTATGTTACACTTTAATCATTCATTTTTTTGTCTATTTCTTCTAACCAACTCAGTACAACATCCTCTGAACTTAAAAGACTACTAAAGACAACATATGCAACGTATAGAACTTGAACGGTTCTTCTTCTATGTGCCGTGTCCCTTCAGGACGTAGGCAATCATGGCTCTCCACTTCCTCCTATCCCTTATAGTTCTCAATTATTGTCCTTTTGCTACTTCTCCAATAACTATCTTTTCTATCTATAGGTCTAATCTATCTGTTTATTCCTCTCTCTCTCTTTTTATATATATATATATATATATATATATATATATATATATATATATATATATATATATATATATATGCATGTTTCATTAAAAACGACAGACAAGGTACTACGGTTGAGCTTTTATTATTTAATTTTTTTGTGTTCTGACAAGAGCTTTCTTTTCTGGACAAAGAGTGTGTAAGAACTGTCCGAATGTTCTGTATTTCCGAGCGCTTTCGGCTATACCTTTAGCCATTATCAAGGATGATTCGATTATCAGCTTAGTAGAGTGTGTGCATTCTGGGTATGTTCAGTGTGTGGTAGTGATGTTTTTAATTTCCGAATACGGTTAGCACATTATGGCTTTGTTCATAGTTAATATTGTTAAGAGTTGGCTTTTTCTTTTTTATTATTAGGGCTTCCATTATTTTTAGTCTTTATAGCTATGTATACCTATCTGTCTGATCTAGAGGTTGCGATGAGTAAATTGTCGCCGTGTTATATTTTTAATTTCACGCATGCGCGTTGTTTGTTTTTGATTTTGTCTAAGCACAGTATAGTTGGGTCAGTTGGGGACCGTCTATGAGAAAAAGAGCACCACGACGCAATTCACTCCGCCAGAAATTTTGGAATTCGTGCCGGAATATTCAATACGAACATTTCAAGTTGTTTGGGTGTCAATCTTGGAACAGTGCAGAGGATTCAAAAAGAGTTGGATGAGTCTAATGGTGATTACGAAAGTGTTTGGAATGATCACTAGTAAAGGCAACTTTATTCCTCCATTCATCTTTCCACAGGGCCTCAGACTCAACATGGTGGCCTACATCAAGTGTCTTGAGTGGGTAGAGCTACCTTTAGTCAATAGGGTGGCTGCTGGAAGACTCTATGTCTGGTAACAGGACTCTGCACCATGCCACACAAGCAGGAGAACTCAGTCATGGCTGTCAGACAATTTCTGCAATCACATTATCCCTTACATCTGACTACCTAACTCCCCAGGCTGCAATTTTATGTGTGGGGTGCAGTTGAGTGAAAGACCAACAAAACTCATTGTAACACCAAAGATGAACTGAAAACAAGGATTATGGCAGCATTCACCAATTCAAACAAGGAGACCGTCCAGAAAAGTTGCAGGTGATTCCAAAGTCGTCTGGAGGCCGTGGTTGAAGCACATGACGATTTTATTGAATAAATTTGCTCTTTAGTATTTCAATATATGTTTGTTTAATTTTCGTAAATATATCTGTTAAAATGAGATGTCAGTGTTATTTTCATTTTTGCGTAATTTAGATGACAATTTATCCATTGCACCCTGTATTTCAGAGCCAACAGCATCCGTAAACGATATTCACATTTATATATCTTCGTGTTGATATTCTTTTTTTTTATATATACCGTTTTACTTCAGAACGTAGGTGATTACGGCGTAATTTAGACGACAACTTATCCATAGCACGCTGTGTCTATCTATCTATCTATCTATCTATCTATCTATCTATCTATCTATCTATCTATCTATTTGTTCTTCCTCAAACGAATACATCTGACTACGTCTTTCCTACTACTTCTGTCATCTAAGTCTCCACCCAGTTTTTCTCATCCCAGTGCTCCCCTATGACATATAAGTGATGACGGTATTCACTGACCTATTACTTGATTTTTGCCCATAATCTGTTGTCAGCCAAGAAACAGCCCAATATGAGGATTAAAAATTGGAGACACCAAAATCAAGAATGTGCAAAACTTGAAATATCTGCGAAGTGTTTTAACGGAGAGTGGAAAATGCGACCCTGAAATCCAAAGGCGGATTGAAATAGAGAAAGATGACTTCCAAAAGCTATGCAAAGTATTAAAAAACAGAAAAATTCCGTTAGAAACAAAGAAAAGAGTACTGAACTTTTATGTAACATTGGCCCTCTTATATGGCAGCGAATGCTGAACAATCTCATAAGAGATGAAGAAGCAACATAAATGTGGATACAAGACAAGAGGATCCTGGGAATATTATGGAAGTTTTAGAGAAAATAGAATAAAAAAGGACACTTATACTTAACATCAGAAAGAGACAGTTGAAATTTCTAGAGCACATAATGAGGAAAGGGGGACTGATTTGATACTCACAGGAGAGATTGAAGTCAAGAGGGACAGAGGAAAGCAGTGTATAACCTACCTTATTCTTTTTCAAACCAAGTAAGGCAATAAAGCCACTAAGACGCAATAGGTTACTGTGTGGGAGAATATGAGAAAAAGAAAACATTAAGGAGAGGGAACAATAAATGAATGGTAATTAAGAAGATAGAAGATAACAACTGAAATTGCATTTAAATTTTTGAAGATCAAAGTTGACTGCTAACCAAGAAGCCGGAACAGTTCCACAAGCGTTAAGTGTGAGAGAAGAAACTGTTAGCTTAGAACTTACGGTTACATCTAGCCATTTCAGCTGTAAAACGATGAGACCTAGCTGCCAATCTAGTAATGCACTTAAATTCGTAAAGTCTAGATACCAAAGAGGAAAGCTCGTCAAAATAATAAACATTAGTTGTAGATGAGATACTGCCACGTTAACTTGTGATGCAATGATGAGACCTAGCTGCCAATCTACTACTGCGCTTAAATTCGTAAAGTCTAGGTACCAAAAGAGGAAAGCTCGTCAAAATAATAAACATTGGTTGTAGATGAGATACTGTCACCTTAACTTGTGATACAATGATGGGAGCTTACCGCCAATCTCATCGGAATAATGATCGTGAAAATATTTATAGAAAAGTCACAGGGAAACTACGTTAGGATGGCGGTGGGAAAGTAACTGAAGCTGAGATGCCAGGGCAGGGCCAATATCATTGCAGATTCTTCTTTGTATTTTCTCAAGAGTCTCTAAATACACCAGACTAGATATTAAGGCAATATAGATTGCATGGTCGAATGGTAGACAAATAGATGAGTAAGATGGAGAAAAATTGTTTACCTAATGAGATTGTGTAAATGGTTCGCTGAACAGTGATTAGGAAAGATAGCAAAAAGATTAAATAGAGTTCGTAAGCAACATGAACGGCGTTTGCATTGGTTCACCGGGTGTCAACTGATACGTGTCAGAGCATTTCAATGACGTCAAGGGTTTTTGACTCTTTTATTTACATACTGCTATCAAAAACTCGATTAATGTTCTTAAATAGCCTCGTCAGATTAAGGCTTTCGTATGAATGTCAAACTCATTCAGAAATATCTAAGCTGTCGGCTGTATACAACTGCTTTCTCAGACCGATGGCCAAAAATAGCCTTTTTTTAATTATTTCACTCCAAGCAAGGCAATAAAGCCCCTAAGACACGGTGGTGGGTTACTTAGTGTTAGAGAATATGAGAAAAAACTACTAAAGAGAGAGGACAATAAAAGAATAAGGAAACAGAAGATAACGATTGACGATTTAAATTTCTGAAAATCAAATTTGACTGGGAAGCAAGAAGCCGGAAGAGAGTTCCCCAAGCGAGACGTGCAATAGAAGAAACTACTAGCATAGAACTTACGGTTGCATCTAACCGTTTCAGTTTTAAAATGATGATGCCTCATCGCCAATCTAGTACTACGCTTAAATTCATAAACTCATAGTTACGATAGAGGAAAATTCATCAGAACAATTACATTAGATTATTTATAGGAAAAGCACGGGGAAGGTACGTTATGGCGGTAGGAAAGGGACTGAAACCAAGATGCCAAGTCAGAGCCGATAACATTACAGATACTTCCTCGAACTTTCTAAATATATAGCAGTAGCAACAGACCAAATGTGGCAGCAATATTCAAAGCAAGGATAAATGTTAGACTTATAGATATGTAAGACACATTCTGGCGAGAAAGAATATCTAACACGATATAGTGAACCAACTTTCTTACCTGCAGACTTAGCAATTGATTCATTATACTCTTTCCACCTCGATCAAGGGAAGCTTCTAGCAGTGGCGTAGCTAAGGGGGGAGCGGGCGGAAGCCCCGGGTACCAGCACAGGAGGGGTGACACAATGTCACCCCCAACAAAATTTTTCAGCCAGGCTAAGGTGCCAAAAATAGTCTGAAAACAGTGGTGGAGACACAGGGTTTCGCAGGCGGGCATATGACCCCCTCCCCCGACATAATTTATGACCCCCCGCCCAGTTTTGTCCTCTCGTCAGAAATTTGAAAAATATATATCTTTACAGAAAAATATGAAAAAATATATGAAAAATGTGTGCCAATTTTCCGATTCCAAAAACGATTCTTTTAAATTTTTAACTTAATTTTCCATTATTGGTACTAATAAATATTTATTGTTTTTAAATTATCACTAAAACTAAAATCATAATAACATCAAAATACGATGTAAATTTATTTTACTTGTATAAAGAAAAACAAAAAATAAACTTTGCATAAATTCTCTAGGTAACCTTTAAAAGAATGCAGTTGATTTATAATGTTCCGAAAAATGCTTAAAAATTAAATAGAACATTTTTGTCAGGGAAAATACTTTCAAACATCATTGATAA
This sequence comes from Acanthosepion pharaonis, assembly GCA_903632075.3. NCBI lineage: Eukaryota > Metazoa > Mollusca > Cephalopoda > Sepiida > Sepiidae > Acanthosepion > Acanthosepion pharaonis. The sequence goes on along the minus strand of CAHIKZ030005521.1, from coordinate 1,923,484 downwards.
TTAAATGGTACCCAGAAAATGATGCAACGGAAAATTGGACACCGGAAAATTAGCAACAGAAAATTACGTCAACCATGAGCCAGTCGAGACTGTCGGATCTGGCTGTGCTGTCCATTGAAAACGAGCTTACAAGACAAACAGATTTTGACGATGTCATTGACCAGTTTGCCACAATGAAAACAAGAAAACATTCATTCTAAGTCCATAGTATCGAATGTCATTCTTTTGTGTATTGCCGTGTTTTGTATTTAGTTGTTCTGAAATTGAACAGTTGCATTTTAAAAATCTTTTGATTTGAACTGATTATTTTGTGGTATTGGATGTTGTCTTGGATCATACATGTAAACAGTAACGTACCGGTCAGCAGAGTAAAGTAGAGATAGAGCATGTATGAAAATTTAGCTACAGCTAACCATTCAGCATAGGGTGAATCGGGGTCATTGGGGTGACATTTGAGCGGACCGCCCCGGGTGACGTTTACTCTAGCTACGCCACTGGCTTCTAGGCATCAGTGAGGTCCATCTTTCATCGAACCTCGTCGACTGGCACTGCAGAAATCACTTGAGGACTTTCAACAGCAGTAACATCTAAAATCGGTAACACATGTAACCCAAAGAAAAAATGGTGATATAATGACGATGTTAAATTTCCCCACCATTTAAAAGGAAAGGTTAGTAGGGAAACACCCATCAATAATGTGCTTTACTTAACCCTCAAACACTAACCATGGGTATATGGTACCCAGCGCAAATTTCCCTATTTTTAATTACAATTTTCAGTACCTGATTTTCTTACCTAAATATGTTTTTCAGTTCCTATTAATGTTAACTCAATGTACAAAGTTTGAAGTGCCTGCATGTAAAATATTTCAAATAAAGATTTATATTTAATCTATACATACATATATATATATATATATATATATATATTCAAAATCGGGTATGATATACCCATGATTAGTGGTGGTGTAACTTTAATTGATGGTTAGTGTTCTAGGGTTAAAAAGGTAATTAAAACCTTGCTCTGTCAGGCTGGTTTCTGTAGCAAAAGTGGCTGTGGCACACTTTGGCTAAAAAGTGGTCTCCCTGATAAAACTGTTATTATTCTCTTTAGGAAAATATATTCATAGTAAACTTACCAGCAATACATTTTATGGTAGAATTACTATTCATCCTAAAATTACCAACAATAAATATTTGTAGTAAAATTACTAGCAATACTTTTTAGTGTACAGGGTGGTCTGAAAGTCTTGTCACCCTAAAAAGTCATGACAACAATAGAACAACAAGTAAAACAGAAATACAAAGCACATGCACTGGATTTAGTTTATTCACTTTCACTGATACTATCACACATCAAGAAGGTCTGTATGAACACCATCATTTTCGTAGCACCCAATGATACGGCCCTATGTCCTGTACATCACACAGGACATGGCTTTTACGAAGCTGTGCTTTGTTGATTATTGCAAAGGCTCTCCAAACTGTGTCCTTCAACTGATGAGTGTTCCGCTATCGTTCATGTGAAACTTTCTCATTACTCTTGCCAGAATGCACAAGATCATGGGTCCTTGCACTTGCAAGTAGCCTCTGTTCCCAACTGTAGAAGCTTGTGTCAGCCAACTGAAATAGAAAATTCTCCAATTCCGGACGTCGGTAAACGCAGAGAGAAAATGAACAATACGCAGACACAGAACAACAGAAGACAACACGAGAATATATAATACAAAGATTTTATTTATATAATACACAAAGTGTGAATGTAAGAAAAAGAAAAAGAAAACTACAGCGTGACAAGACTTTCGGAACACCCTGTAAAATTACCAACATTACATACTTATCGTAAAATTACCAACGATGCATATTTATAGTAGAATTACAAGCAATACATTTTATTTGCGGTTGAAGGCATGCGTTCAAAATATATTTAGTGAAAGCCATAAAATTGTGTTCAGAATATTTAGATTTTAGATAACCCATAGAGCTGTTGTTATACCGCTTAACAAGAGCAAGCAACCAGCATTGACTTGTAAATACTAATGAAATCAAATAATTGCAAGATTTTTTTTTGACTTTTCAGAAATTATTTGATAATGAATAGAATTTTTTTTAATTTGGTAGAAATATTTTTAGGCTTGTCATTGAATTGAAATATACAGGGTGGTCCAAAAGTCTTGTCACTCTCCACTAAAACGTAATGAGAATAGAACAAGTAATACAGTAATACAAAGCACATGTACTGGATTCAGTTTATTCACTTTCATTGACGCTGTCACACATCGAGAAGTCTCTCTTCCAAACAGTAGGCTCTCTTGTCAACCATCTGAAATAGAAAATTATATTATGCAGGGGTAACAAGACTTTCGGACCACCCAGTATATATATTTTTAATCTGCTCACGTCTATCTTAATTTGTTAATATCTATCTATTTTTTTGCTATTTTTGACTTTATAAGCAAGCAAACATTTGTACAGGGTTGTCCAAAAATCTTGTCACCGACTACCAAAAAAAGTAATGAGAACAATAGAACAAGTAATACCGTAATACAAAGCACATGTACTGGATTCAGTTTATTCACTTACATTGACGCTGTCACACATCGAGAAGGTCTGTATGAAGAGAAATTTCATGGCACAAAATGATGCGACGCCATGTTCTGTGTGATATTTTATGAATCTGTGCTTTGTTGATTGTTACAAAGGCTCTCCGAATGACATCCTTCAGCTGATGGTTATTCTGGTATCGTTTATGTGAAACTCTCTCCTTGATAATACCCAACACCCACCCCCCAGAGCGTTGATATAGTAAATTAAATTATGTAGGGGCGACAAGACTTTCGGAACACCCTGTAAAATTACCAACAATGCATATTTAAAGTAAAATTACAGACAAAATATTTTATTTGCGGTTGAAGGCATGCGTTTAAAATATATTTAGTCTAAGCCATAAAATTGTGTTCAGAATATTTAGATTTTCGGCATTAAATAACCCATAGAGGTGTTGATATACCGCTTAACAAGATCAACCAACCAACCAGCATTGAGTTGATGATCCCGACTACGGTTGATTGCAGTTACTATACCAGCCAATGATCTGCGAAACTACCAATTACTATTGCAAAAGGTACTCTGAACTTGTTATTATATAATTGATCAAAGAAATATTGTTTTCGCATTTTCTTATTTTTTTACACCGTACATGTCACTAGCGACGGTGTGTTGAAACATGGCATTTCACTTAAGAGGTAAACAATATCCTTGAACTTTCGATAGGAGGAGAATGTTACACTCGTCTTGTTATGAAAGGGCAGGACTGTGTCTGAGTACAACTGGTAGGATCTACACGCATGGATAATAATCCATAAAAAAAACATAAATTACACCCTTGTGTGTGTGTGTGTGTGTGTCTGTGTGTATGTGTGTGTGTCTGTGTGTATGTGTGTACGTACGCGCGTGTGTGCGTGCAGGCCTGTGGTAAGGAGTCT
>CAHIKZ030005521.1:1875000-1917500 GCA_903632075.3 Acanthosepion pharaonis | reverse complement strand
CTTTCTTTTCAACGACTGAAAACCTTTTCTCACGCTTCTATCAAAATAAGTAAACATCGTGGAGCAACTCGACGCCTTTTCGTAAATTGTCGGTTATTTCCGTCTGTTGTCAATTGTCATCTCTTTCAAGTCAGTTGAAAGGTTATTATTTTCCGTTTGTCAATAATTGTAGCTGAGTCTAGTAAGAAACAATATACGATTTTGGTTCAACGCTATAGATATTTATTTAAGCCAAAAGCTTTTTTTTCCTCGATCGTCAGACATTTTCGCTTGCTATTCGTCAGTCTGCTTTATTTTTTATTGCCTTTTTTCCAATTTTTGTATATTTTATCGTATATTGTGATTGAAATTGTGGGAAAAATGGCCGAAGTTTTTGTTTGTTCTGTTGCTTTGTTCAAATACTTTCGACCGTCCAAGTCATTTTCAAGAACCGTGTAGTAGGCAAGATTCTCTTGTCTACATCCCGGTATTCTTTAGAAAGAGGCAAGCTTTAAATACTTCACAGTAACGCCATATGTAATGGTTAAGGGAAGAGAGACCTTACAAAAAGTAGAGATTTTGCGGGTTGGGAAAGATCCATATTTAATATTTCATACAGACTATACATGAGTTGTTCAACTTACTTAATAATAGCTTATATATTTTGTTTGGTTTGTTTTGTTTTACGGCATACCTCAATGGGTCATTTAATGCTGACAACTTTTTTTTCTGGTAATATTTTTGTTTTGTCATATCTATTTCTGTTAATATTTTTTCCTCAAAAACGTATAGCTGGTTATATTATTTTTTACAAAAACGTATAGCTGCTAATATTATTTTTTTCAAAAACGTATAGCTAGTAATAGTCTTTTTTTTCAAAAACCTATTGCTGCTAATATTTTTTTTCTTCAAAAATTTATTTCTGGTAATAATTTTTTACAAAGTATTTCTGGTATTAAAACCTATTTTACACTTTTTCTAATGCTTTTTACCCCAGTTTCGGGGTTAACTATTTGCCCATAGCTGGGACCCCAACAGGTGCTACCACCCCCCAACAGAGTGGACCTGGGAACACCAGCAATTAAGAGGAGGTTCCACGCTCCTCAAAGCCTCCCTGAATGCTGTTGGACGAAGTTTATCGCCTTACCCTGGACACGGATGTAGTTTATCGTCATACCTAGGACGGAGCTTATATATATATATATATATATATATATATATATATATATATATAATATATAATGGTCAGAGTTGAATTAGACTAAGAAACAGTAGTATTAAAAAGTGCTCAATACACAGTTCAGAAAATTAACAAATCAACCGATTTCGCTACCTTTTGGTGTCTTCAGGCGATTTCGGTCAATTGATTTCCTAAAGTTTTTTTTTTTTTAAATATTCATGAGCGCTATATTTAAAAAAAAAGCGAACGACGTGTGGTGAGGAGGAGAAGGGGAAAATCAAGTGTATTGGAAAGTGTATTGGGGATTAAATGAAATATATATATATATTCTTTTCATCCCACTTCATATGAACTCAAAAGGAAGTGGCGACTTTTCTCTCACGCTTGGGGAAAAGACGGCACAGCCTTTGCACTTAAGAACACATCCCAACGGTGTAAATTTGGTGGTGGCAATTTCATGGTTTGGGGATGTTTTTTTTTGTGGGGGGGATGTTAATAGTACGGGTAATTTAGAGATAATAAATGGTAAAATAAATTCAAAAATATACCAAGATGTTTTGGACTCTAATTTATTTGGGTCGGTAGTAAAACTTGCACTCCCAAATGAATGCATTTTGCAACAAGATAATAACTCCAAACATACGGTTAAACCTACGAAAACATGACTTATTGAAAACTATGTCAATACATTCAAATGGCCATCATATTGCCCAAACTTGAATCCAATAGAAAATTTGTGATGTTTATTAAAAATTCAAGTTCATAAAAGAGCTTCGAAGAACATCCTGGACCTAAAGAGAATATGCAAAGAAGAAGGGTGTAAAATACTAATGGAAATTTGCAAATCATTGTTTAAAAGCTACAGAAAGAGACTGATTGTTGGTGAATTTAGTAAGGGATATGTTACAAAGTATTAAATAGGTATTATAATGTTATACGAATACTTTTTTCACCTTCAATTTTTTTTTAATTTTATATAATTTCATTTATATAACATTTTTTCTGATTTTTTTTTTTTTTTTTTTGCTATTTCGGTATTATACCATAGTTTACAAATATTGTATGGATTATAAAATTCTTTTATAAAATCTATGTTAAATTAAAAAATATGGTGTACGAATATTTCTTTCCCCACTATATATATATATATATATATATATATATATATATATATATATATATATATAAATAAATAAATTCCCAAGAGGATAGAATCCAGGTAGAACTCAATGTCCAGGACAGAGTAGTAAGAATATAATATAATAGGCTCAAACACTAATATTCCATGGTTATAATTTATTACATTGGAATCGTAATCCTGATCCAATTCATCAGACCTACAAATTCAAAAAAAAAAAAAAATATATATATATATACATATATATATATGCAAGTTTCGTTGCAAACAACTGACAAGGTGTAGTGGTTGAGTTTTTTATATATAATTTCTCACGTATTCGTATATTTTATCTTTTCAGGTCATAAATTATATAAAAATTGTCTGAATGTTTTCTATGCGCTTTCGGCTATTCGTTTAACCATTATCTAGAGTTATAGGAAAGTTTTATTTTCCAAACACGGTCAGCACATTGTGCCTGTGTTCATAGTTGATATTATGTAGTGTTGGCTTTTTTTCTTTTTTTAATAATGCTTCCATTATTTTAGCCTCTTTGTACAGGTGGATGATGCTATTATATTTGTATTATCAACGAGCATGTTACGAATTGAGTTCCTCAGGTCTCCATGTGTATTTAAATGAGCCATAATTGAGCTATGGTCAGAGAGATGTAATGTGAGTCTCCTTGTTAGGCATGTTGTTGTATATCCAATATAATTATTTACAATTTTGAATTGATCAGGAACACAACTCCTTAAGAGACATGTAAATTCGTAAATAATATTGGTTCTCTCTAATTTAGCTCTTGTTGGTGTATTATTATTTATGCCGATGTGTTAAACGGTTTTAAATTTTTGTAATAATTAATTTTATTTTCTTGTTTTTGTCGACTGGAATTGTGTATCTCTTTATGTTTCTAAGTGAAGATTCGGCTTACTTGTAGTTACTACGCATCTAATTTTGCCTTGGATGCCTGTAATGAAATTTGAGCACATTGCCAATGTCGCCGTTGCAAGGGCTGCATTTATATAAGGGTCTGGAGCCTATGCTTTTCGATGCTCAAAGTTAACCCTTCTCTCATTAGAATTTCTTAGGTATTTTTAACCAATTTCTTAATTACTTCAGATTTGAAAAATTGACTAAAGCTTGATTGATCATGGAGCAGTAAGGTCTTAGCCTTGTTACGCCCGGGGTTTCGTTGGGACTACGATAGCCGGGACGCAACGAGAAAATAAAAAAAAACAATAAGTAAGAGATCTCAAGGTTCGATATAAAAATAAAGAAAAGAACGTTGGGAGGGGAATTCTCCAATTCCGGACGTCGGTAAACGCAGAGAGAAAATGAACAATTCGCAGACACAGAACAACAGAAGACAACACGAGAATATATAATACAAAGATTTTATTTATATAATACACAAAGTGTGAATGTAAGAAAAAGAAAAAGAAAACTAAATAATACAAGGGATGGGGAGATAAGTTACCAATTAAACAGATACTAATGCGACGAAATACATATGAATACAGAGATAGCAGATTATAAGATATGGAAAAACATGCAGAAACTTACATAAGGTTGGAATCGACGTTGATTGACTATTATCGGGGTACAGTTTGTTCAAAGGATATTCATACACTTCTTTGAAAGTAACAGATGGGATTAAAAATGTTCTAACATGAATTTTTGACTGGCGACATCCGATCCGTGTTGATGGCGAGGAGAACACACAGAAAAATCACGGGAGTATAGCTGACTTGGGTTGACGATGTTGATCTAGATTCTCGCATTGGTCCTTTGGTTTTTGGTGGCGTCTAATTCTTCTGGCATCAACAACGAAGTCCGGTTCTGGTGACAACTGCTTCTTCTAATGGCAAATAGCTAAGACTGATTTTTGGTGACGTCCGACTCCCCCGACAGCCAGCAACTATATGAGGTTGTTGTTACCTCAACACGTGCTAAACAAAAACTGCTATATGTTGAGTCACGTGTTGCCCCCCCCCCCAAAAAGCTATGCGTCATTCACGGGCCCTGTTAATGTCATCCGCACTTATCTGTCAAACAGCGTTCATTTTGGCCAGCGACTATGGAACTGGCTAACATCATTCGCACCTATCTGTCAAACAGCGTTTGTTTGGCCTACGCGTCAGGGACCAGGTAGGAAATGGGGGTAGAAGGGAAGGTTCTTTTCCGAGAACTGGCCCTGACTCATCTGGTTATAAAAACAATATATATCTCCCAATCTGCATATTCAAGAAATAAAGAAGTTATTAAGATTCATATGTTTCGTCGCAAATACAAAAGGTACTGAAAATATACTTATAAAATCTGAGGTGAGGGTACAAATATGGAGTTAACGTAACAGCCTCAAAATTTGATCACCGGAAAATTCATCTCTATAAAAGGCAGGATGTGTGTGTGTGTGTGTGTGTGTGTGTGTGTGTGTGTGTGTGTGTGTGTGTGTGTGTGTAACGAATGCACGGCCGCAATTTTCAACGGATTTGTACCAAAATTTACATGCACATGCTCCAAGTTAGTGGAAAGGCCAAGACCGACTTTGCATTTCCCAACTCCCATCGATAATGGAAATAATCGATTTTTTCATGCTTCTACGGCAGTTTTCATGTAGTTTGCAGCCATTTTCTACTGGCCAGAGTGAGAGCCTATAGCTGGCTGCCACGAATAGACAGGAAGATTCTATTGGCCAGCGTGAGATCCAACAGTGACTGACACGAATGTTAACTAGCATGCTAGCATGAAAAAAAAATCGATAGCTGCATTCGTCACAAGTGAGAAAAATTTACATGGCACTTTACTTCAATTGGCTCATTCGCTTGCTTAAACTCAACGTTGATTCTGATTCCGCAGAACTGGGTTGGGTGTGAAAAAGTATTTGTTGTTAACACTCTTTTTTCATTCGGTTTTTCCAGTTACGAGTCCTTTTTTAAAGCTGATCGTTTTGTGTTCATTTTGTTTAGTTCTTTTTTCGTAACAGATTTAATGTTTAGTATAGAGCTTAGAAAAAATTTGCAGTGTGAGATAGGCAAGAAGTAAGGCATGTAGCAACATCAGCACGGAAAAGGGCACTCTTTTAAAGGCAAGGAAGGGCAAAAATATTTTAAGTCAAGTGATGGCGATTGCTGTATGAGTCGTACGATTTTTGAATCAAGCACGGGTAACGCCGTGCCATGCTGCTAGTCTTGATCTAAGACTGATTCAATTTTTGAGTGACAAGGTGCATTGTCAATGACAAGAACGACAGATCGACCGCACTTTTCCTTGGCTACACGCAGGGTATATTTAACGAAATCACACACAAGTTTCTCGTGAACGATCCCCGCCTGACTTCACTGTAAATTAAGCCCAAGTTGCTAATACAGTATAATACATGTATGGTAGCACATTTTGATGCTGCTGCACTTTGTGCCTTTTCGAGATCATGATTCACTCTTTGAAATATGAATACTGAAGTTTGTTTCGTCCAGGAAGAGAATTGGGAAATTCTGTTTTTGAAATGCAAGGAGTTCCTCCACAAACCTTTTTCTCTTTTCATTTTTTTTCTAACGTATTTGTTGCTTCTGACTCGAATCTGATAGCTTTCAGAGTGCATAAAAGCATGTCCAGATGACGATATATATATATATATATATATATATATATATATATATATAAACAGAGATTTGTACCCGAGGAACTGATATATAGCTTTAAATAAAGTGGACATCATATCTAAGGCACCTTTTGGCCAACGCTTTGTCAAAGATATTCGTTGGCAATATTAGATATAAATGAATACAAAGACAACTTAATGAAGTAAATGAGGAGGGAAAGGTGGAACTCGACTAAAAGACAAATTTTAATTATATAAATTAAAACTGAACGAGGCGGGGGAGTGTAAATAAATAGTTCCACAAGAGTATATAAAATAGAAAAAGCTTGAGTAGACACCCCCTTTGTTTATTTAACAGTATATCTATTTATTTTCGTCTACCGGTCTGAATCTTCGAGAAATCTTAATAAAGAAAAAATTGTACTCCCCAGCAAATACGATTTCTCAAATATTCAGGTCAGTAGACGAAAATAAATGAATATGCTCTTTAGTAAATAAGCGTGTCTTCTAATAAAATACGAGTATAAAAGCGTTGAAAAGAAGAAATACATTTTCATTAGTCATGGTTTTTAAAGAACTTTAACAGAAAAACTGGTTATCTGCATAATGTATATTTCCAAGTCCATATATACAAACATTGTTTTTCCTGTTTATTTCTTTATAAATTGTTTAATTATAAATATTGAATTGCAATTGGTTTATGGATGTATATATTCTTGTAATTATAAATAAATGGCGTTTTACGTCTTCGCTGTAAATTATCGAGAGGATAAAAATTTACAAATCCAGATGTTTGAGTTTTATTAAATTTCTAAAAATCGTTGTTTGAAACTATCGAAATTACGTATATACTAAACTGTAATAGCAGCGTCAAGAGTAACAATCTTTTGGCAGACCGTTTTTTGTTTGTTTGTTTTTTCTTCTTTGATTTGTTTTTTTTTTGTTTTTCTGGCGAGTATGTTGGTTAAACTTTGCCTATAATGTCATGTTCCTTCAGTATATAGGCAATCATGTCTCTTCATGGTTTACATGGCACAAGAGTTAAACCATTGCCAATGAGGGTTGACTGAGATATGGTTAGCACCCACTCTGCTGTAAGTAGATCTATGTTTCTCCTCATTTTACATGGGAGGAGATGCTCATCCCCGGGGATTCCAGCCCTGCCGCAGCACCTTCTTCACAGTACTAAAAAGGTTGGGTCCGTGTCATACCGATGCCAGCGTAATAGTGGTCGCGGACGTGGGGGGGTGGGGACTGTAGAAAACAACAATTTTTGTCCTTGGCCCATATAGATAAGTACGCGTTAAAACTACCTTGTATCACAGCCAGCCTTGGTGAGGAGGCTGGGTAAATATAAATGGCACTTCATAGTTTTTGCATTTCTTTACAAAAAAATGTAGAACAAAGCTGTGAGACTATTGTCAACCTGGAGGCGTTATGAAAAGCTTTCAATCGAAAATATATATGTATGTACGTGCAAGTAGACTACGCTTTGAAATCCATGTCTTTATCTTGATCACTGAGCCGTGACCTGACGTCTTATAAAATAATTATAACTTTTCTCTTATATTTCATTGGTCAAACCATCAAATCGGAAGATGTATCTATCTATAGCAGTTTTTTATCGCTTGCATATCTATCTATCTATCTATCTATATATATATATATATATATATATATATATATCAGTCTTTCATGCTTGCCTATCTATCTATGTATCTATCTATCTATATCTATATATATATATATATATATATATATATATATATATATATATATATATATATATATATATATAGCAGTTTTCATGCTTATTATCTATCTATCTATAGCAATCTTTTTCACGCTTGCCTATTTATCTATCTATATGTCTATAGCAGTTTTTTTCATGCTTGCCTATCTATCTATCTATATCAGTCTTTTCATGCTTGCCTATCTATCTATCTATCTATCTATCTATCTATCTATCTATCTATCTATATCAGTCTTTTCATGCTTGCGTATCTGTCTATCTATCTATAATTAAAACTTTTCTCTTATATTTCATTGGTCAAACCATCAAATCCGAAGATCTATCTATCTATAGCAGTCTTTTCATGCTTTTCTATCTATCTATCTATCTATATATATATATATATATATATATATATATAGCAGTCTTTTCATGCTTTTCTATCTATCTATATCAGTCTTTTCATGCTTGCCTATCTATCTATCTATCTATCTACCTATCTATCTATCTATCTATCTATAGCACTCTTTTCATGCTTGCGTATCTATCTATCTATCTATCTATCTAAAATAATTAAAACTTTTCTCTTATATTTCATTGGTCAAACCATCAAATCGGAAGATCTATCTATCTATCTATAGCAGTCTTTTCATGCTTTTCTATCTATCTCTATCTATATATATATATATATATATATATATATATATATATATATAAAAAAGAAATATGTTGTAGTGGTTCCAACGAGAAAAGTATGTATATTAAAAAAAAAGAGGGTGCCGCAAACGTTTTTGGTTGTAATGTGGATTTATTGAGAAAAAATATTATACTTTGTTTTACATAATTTCACGACACGTGTTTCTGGTCTGGTCTCGCAACCGTCTTCAGGTGAAAGTGGAGATTTTTACATATATTGCCAACACACAAACAGAATGTCTCATATCGAGAATATTCCACATTGAACATGAAGAAAAATTAATTATTTTTAATAATATGTAAAAATCTCCACTTTCACCTGAAGACGGTTGCGAGACCAGACCAGAAACACGTGTCGTGAAATTATGTAAAACAAAGTATAATATTTTTTCTCAATAAATCCACATTACAACCAAAAACGTTTGCGGCACCCCTTCTTTTTAATATATATATATATATATATATAGAGAGAGAGAGAGAGAGAGAGTGAGAAGTCTTTTCATGCTTTTCTATCTATCTATCTATAGCAGTCTTTTCACGCTTGCCTATCTATCTATCTATATATCTATAGCAGTCTTTTCATCTTTGCCTATCTATCTATCTATAACAGTCTTTTCATGCTTGCCTGTCTATCTATCTATTGCGTTATTACTAAACTAGTACGTAATATCTAACCTCCTATATGACAGTTACTTCGGATCAGTCACAAATAAAAGAAATACTTCAGAGACAAATATAGATCGATTCGTTTTCTACGGCTTATCAAACCTTTGTAGGTTGATAAACCGTAAAAAAGTCAGAAAATATTTCTTTTTAGATTCTAAGATTTAAAAAATAAATAAATAACGACTTACTGATAAAAATTTTAACCCATAGCCGAGGGGAGAAGATGTGGATTAATACACTTTCCAAAGGTATTCGCGCGTAAGTGAATATAACGAATCCAAAGGGAATTTGAACTCGGCTTTCCGTTTAACAACTCCGAGTCATTATCCATTACACCACCTGCACATCCTACAGCACCTGGTATTCCCAAGCGGTCACCCATCTAGGTACTGACCAGGTTCGACGTTGCATAAATATGAGGATCGTACGATAACCAGTGTTACAGAGTGATGTGGCCGTAAGCCATAATTAATATTGAAAATGTCATGGATAGATCATGTGACAAAAGAGCAACAAGATACAAGTAATCTGTTACTAGAAAGAGATAAGTGGAAATTTTGTGACACGTTACGAGAAATGAAGACTAGGAGAACACACACGCTAAAGGCAAGAGTTGTAGAGGAAAGCAGCGAATAACCTTCATGATAGGGACAGAAACAAGTGCTGCAAAGACAAGATAGAATGGTAATGTTATAATGGTAATGATATTAGCCGTTTCTTTATAAGAAAACATTCGACATTCATTGACATAACAGTAGCCATTGGTAAAAGTACAAAAGACAGAGGAAGCTGTGGAGAGCCATATATATTGAATTGAGGTATAAAAGAACCTCTGACTTTTAGTCCTGGTTCCTATCTACTTCTGATCAAAGACCCATCAGATTTTTTAAAGCACTTCGTGATTCTGCAAAGAAATTTTTAGAATTCCTTCCTACAAGCCATTTTACACACACACAAACACACACACACACACACACACACACACACATATATATATATATATATATATATATATATATATATATGGTTAAATTCAAAAAGTCTAAGTATCATAGCGAAGAGCTCATCCGAACACTTACCATGAAAGTAATTATAAAACAAACAGGCAACGTTACGGTGGTTGGAAAATGACTGAAGCCGAGTGGCTAGATCAAAACCTATAATATTGCTGATTATTCTTTTAGATTTTATCAAGAAGGTCAAGATGAAAATATATATATATATATATATATATATATATATATATATATATATATATATATATATTCGGTTTCACCCCAAGCTAAGCAGTAAAGCCACTAAGACAAGGGGTTACAGAGTGTGGAGGAATTAGGAACAAAAGCATTAATAATGAGCGAGAAGTGATAAGAGTAATCAGGAGGACAGAATATAGAGATTGGCATTGCATTTAAATATTTGAATTTTGCTGGAAAGTAGAAATCCGCAAGGGAGTTCCACAAGCAAGAATTGCGAGAAAAGAAATTGTTAATATAGAACTTACGGTTACATCCGTCCAGCACAACTACAAATTGATGAGATCTCGACACCAATCTAGTATTGTGCTTAAATTCAAAAAGGCTAGGTACCATAGCGAAGATCTCATCCAAGCACTTAACATGAAAGTTTTTATAAGAAAGGCACAATGAGGCAAACTTATGGCGGCGGGAAAAGTGAAGCCGAGTCATTAGATCAGAACCTTAAATATTGCTGATTCTTCATTAGATTTTATCAAGGAGTTCAAGATGAATAGCAGGGGCACCGGACCATATGTGGAAGCAATATTCTAGGCATGGGCGACTTTTAGATTTATAGATATGTATGATAGATTATGGAGAGAAACTTTGTCTTGCACGATATATATATATATATGTATATATATATATATATATAAGCTTAAATAATAATGCAATACTTAAATACAGAGATCAGTTTTGAGCTCTTCTGTAGTTTATTGTTATCTATCGCATCTACTTCTTCCTAACTACTGTGATGAAGGCCCTATCAAGAACCCTCCACTGGAGCTAGCTTAAATGCTGTCCGATAGGGCGTCTTTTAAGCTAGTATAATAATATAGACAAACCTCTCATCAACGGACTAATAGGTGGGATGGTTGTTCCATTGAAGTTGATTGTCTGTAGATGGGAAGGGATTATTTTTGAGTCATAAAACCACTATAGTAACTACCAGTAGTTGTGATCATATTGTAAATACTATAAACATGTATATATGGCATAAATATATACTTAATAAAGATATATTAAGCAAAACAACAAAAATAATAGATTTTTGACAGCTACTTTCCACGCACGCGCTAATATATCGTACTTTATATACTGTACTCCCGTCTCTGTTTACAGTTGAAAGTGCTGCCACCGCCGCAAAGCGGTCACTTTGAGAACTTGTACGACTCGTTCCGCTGACAATTTGGAAGTTTTTTCCCTGGAGATGTTTTTTTTTTTATTATTTAGCCTGCAGATTTTGTCCGTTGCATCCAAAGTCCGTTTATTGTCCGTAAATGAGTGGTTAGTCTATAGTTATAATTATAATAATATATATAATATTTTTTATCTGAAAAATTCCAACATAAATTTAGTTTAGTACAAAGCCTAAATTATAGATAGGAAGATTGTGCTTCGCCAATGTTCCAAGTAGGGGTGTCTTCATTACTTGAATTTCATCATTTTGAATGGAAAAACCGCCCACTGGTCCTGGGGGGTAGATATTCGACTAATTCACGAAACTTTACGCGCTATGTTATTTCTCTTGTCATATTATTTCCTTGTGACTCTTACAATCACATGACGTGTGCACATCCCTCACGTGACTATTCTTCTAAATGTGAGACAGTATCAGCATTGGGTGCACGCTCATCAGTTTCCAACTCAGATGCGTCAGTCATGTTATCATGATACCGGAAGAACGTCTTTTTTTTTTTTTTTAAGCCAGATACTGTCTCGAGAGTTGAGAAATGACGGCCCGGGTAATTGGAGACCAGAAAAAAAAAGTCCGTTCAAACATCCGCTGAAAGCAGTACTTAAACTATGCGCTGTGATGCCCATTAAAGACGATTAAAAAATCTGGCGTGCGATAATCAACCAGGTTGCTGCAACGCTACAATCTGGACTCACTGCAGACAGGAATTAACAACGTCTCTATAAGTCATGGACGGATGATCCGTTTTACCGCAGGTCTTGGTTACGGTATCTCATCTACAATCAGTGGTAATGGTTCTGATGAGCTCTCCTCTCCTATTCACGAATTTAAGCGTAGTACTTGATTGGCAGCTAGGTCTCA
Organism: Acanthosepion pharaonis; assembly: GCA_903632075.3. Classification (NCBI taxonomy): domain Eukaryota; kingdom Metazoa; phylum Mollusca; class Cephalopoda; order Sepiida; family Sepiidae; genus Acanthosepion; species Acanthosepion pharaonis. The sequence continues at coordinate 1,905,229 of CAHIKZ030005521.1, read as the reverse complement.
TCACTTTACAGTTGCAATTGCTAGGTGTAATCGCAAGTTCTATATTAAAAGTTTCTTTTCCCGCGCTTCTCGATTGTAGAACTCTCTTTCGGTTTCAACAAATATTTAAATGCAAGTCTACCATTCATCCATGCATTAAATATGGTCTGTGCTTCTGCTATGAGATTCTTGACAAAATCCAAAGAGGAATCTGCAATGTTAATGGTCCTGAGCTAGCATCTTGGTTTCACTCACTTTTCCACCGCCGAAACTTAGCTTTCCCTGTAGCCTTTCTATAAATATTTTCATGGTAATTGTACTGAGGAGGTGCTCTATACTATATAGGTTTCCTTATAATAATGCAATATATATGGATGGAGAAAGAATATATATACACATGATGTAAACACACACAATACACATGAATAGAGGAAGGAAGACACCACGAAAAGATGCAGGAGAATATAAAAAGATAAGAACAAAGGCATCCTCTTCTCATTCTCTTTCTCTGACTAAGTTTAATTATTTTATTGCCCTTCAACCAGAAGAACATTTTCGTCCAGTCCAAGATGGATTCAGTTGCCGGGAGACTACTACTACACAGAAAAGACAATTGATAAAAGTTTTAACATAGGAAAAAAACATTCATTTCTTTTAAGTAATATGTTTAACTAATCATTCTTCGCCTGAAGAAGGTCACAAAACTTGAAACAAATGTAGCGAAATATGCAAAACAGAGTATGAAAAAATCCGCATAATAGTCAAAAACGTTTGCAGCTTTTTCTCTCTTTCAAACACACACACACACACACACACACACACACACACACACACATATATATATATATATATATATAGAGAGAGAGAGAGAGAGTTATACATGGGGTATCAAAAATACTTTTACAAACTTTGGGGGAGGATTCCTCACACCAAAACAAGAACAGAAGTCCATATTAGCATAAGTCCACAAATCCTTCGTTTTTGAGTGATTAAGTTTAAAGAAAGTTTACGGTGGATGTCGCTGTATTGCCATGTAGACTAGGTTACATTTGTCATTCGTGTACACGTGTGGCTAATCTGTCTTCAACGTTTAACATGTGTAGTAATGAGTTAACTGAGAAGTGTTACGTTTAACAATGACAGGATATTCATATCATGAGCAGGCAGATATGATTTTCCCATACGGCTGCACGAATGGTAATAGACTCGAGGCTGCACGGCTGTATTAGATTACGTTTCCAGACCGAAGACAGCCGAGTCATTTAACTTATGCTGCTGTTTTCCGTCGCGTTGCTGAGACAGGACCCATGGCACTACAAACTATGGATTGAGAAAAACCGAGATCTACTCGCACGCCTGATAACGAAGAACACATTCTACACGCTGTTGAATATTCTCCAGGTATCAGCACACGTCAAGTGGCCCTAGCATGTCATACATCTCATAGTACCGCTTGGAGGGTACTTCAAGAGGAGTTCCTGTTTCAATATCAGTTGAACGTGTGAAGGGTCGATCACTCACCATGAAAGAACTTTTGCCGGTGGTTTATTGCACAAACTACTGATCTGTTGTTTGTCTCTTCAGTCTTGTTTACGGATGAGGCAACATTTGGAAGAGATGGAATAACAATTTGTGGTCGAATCAGAATCCCCATGATACAATACAGGCTAGACACCAGCATCGGTTTACGATTAATGTGTGGACTGGAATTGTAGATGATTGTCTGGTAGGTCCATATGTTTCCCTAGCACGTTTTACAGGAGCTGACTACAGGGACTTTACTTTGAACACACTTCAAACCTGCTAGAGGAAGTACCCCTGCAAATACAAAGACGCATGTGATTCATGCATGATGGGGCTCCAGTACATTTTAGTCACAGTGTTCATTATGCACTGGCTGACATCAACCATGAAAGATGGATAGGTAAGAGATGACATGTTCCATGGCCTGCGCGTTCCTCGATCTCAATCATTTGGATTTTTATCTGTGGGGCTACCAAAAACAGTTGGTTTATGCAAGAGACATTAATAATGCAGAGACACTTCATCAACATGTCATGGGGGCCTGCGCAACCATTCGACACTGTATAGGAGTAATTGGTTCACCAGTCAATGATCTGACGGGTGCATAGAAGCAAGTGGGGGACTTTTTAAACATGTCTTATGAGTTGCTGTGTTGAAGTACAACGATGACCGTTTGGACATATGTTTATAGGGACATTTTACGTTGTTTATAGGGACATTTTACGTTGTTTTGGTGCTAGGATCCCGCCACAAATTTTTGTAAAAGTATTTTTGGATTGTATATTGGATTGTACATTTAACAACGTCTACCCTAAAATTTAAACTTAATAACTCAAAAACGAAAGATTTCAAGACATATGTTTAGATAGACTTTTGTCCTTCTTATGATGTAAGAAATCCATCCCCCAAAGTTCGTAAAAGTATTTTTGATATACGCTGTATATATAGGTACCGCCATAAAAACGCGATACCTAACGTTTAAAATTATTTTTTAAATCTGAAAAATCTTTCTTGAAGCTTTCATTTTAGTTTTAATTTCAAGCTGATAGATTAAATTTAATATTTACAATAAACAAAATACTATTCTGTATTTCAAAACTAATTTAAATTAATTGGAAGGAGTTTTCGTTTTGAAATTTCAATTTTTTTTTTTAATTTACCGCCATTTTTAGCAAACTATTATAAAAATGGAAATCTCTTTATTAAAAATCTTCCAAAAATAAAATATACTTTTCTGAAACTTTATTTGAGGAATATTAGCTGATTTAAAGTATAATTAATCTGACTTGAAGCAAATATTATTTTTATTAAGTTTAAAATATGACAGAAATGCATTTTTAATAAGATGATAGTTTGTTTATTTATGTTGATAGTTTTTAAACAGCTCCGTGAAAGCTTGATGATAAATAAATTTTTATCTAATGTTGTACTACGGTGGCTTAAAAAAATTTAAATTAATTCAAAATTTAATAACTGAAAACAAATCTTGTAAAAGTTCATTTTTAATCAAAGTTTTTTTTCTTAAGAAAATATTTTCCTTAATATATATTATTCATAAAAGAAATTAACAGCTTCTTTAATTAAATATTGTCTTAGGTTTTTTTTTGCGTTTTTTATTTTTCGATTCAGAGCAGATTTTGGTAAGATGGAGTTCGATTTTTGCGAAAGAAATATCGGTGAATTAAATTATCTAAAAAAATTCTGCTTTTAACTAACAAAGTCACTAAAAAGTATGACGTTGAATTTGTCAAGTTTTCATAAAATTAAGTAAGGGAGCGAAACGCATGTAAAAAATATTTTTACTAAGATTTTCTAAAAAATAACATTTCTTAAGTAACTTAATTCATTTGGAAATAAGTCATATAAGTCATAATTCAAGTTTCATTAAAATCCGACAGTTATTTGATTTTTGTAAGAATTTCCAAATTAATGTCTGCCACCGCAAAAAGATGCTAAAATTTACTATGCTAATTCATAGTATATCCACTGACGTAAGACAAACAAAATATGTTTAATTAAAATTTCTAATGTTCTAAAAAGGAGTAGAAAAAAATTAATTAAATATTCAAAAAACACTTTCATCTTAATAACTACATAAAGATTTTAGCAATAAACCTTTGTTTTCATTAAATTTGGAGCATGTTTTCAGCAGGACATGCTGGTTTAAGCGATTGCGTTTGGGTATATATCTATATGTGTGTGTGCGTGTGATTGTAAATATCAGATTGAGTGTATCCATAGAAGAGGATATATATATATATATATATATATATATATATATATATATATATATATATATATATATATATATATATATATATTATTTGTTATCACTATAAACATTATTTTTATTGTTTTATTAAACAGTGAAATTAATAACAATTGGCCTAAAGAAAAATCGTGCCTCTAACTGGAATCGAACCTGTGACTGTTTTTTTTTTTTTTTCATGAGGGGAACCACTTTTTGAGCTATAGAGTGCTCCTACCAGTTCGGCTAAAGGGATTGTAATTCAAACACGTGTACCCACTAAAAATAACGTTGATAGATAGATAGATAGATAGATAGATAATGAAGATTCATAGATAGATAGATAGATAGATAATGAACAGTCATAGATAGATAGATAGATAGATAGATGAGGCAGATTTGTAATGACAATTGAATGAGATTTTTTCTTCTGGATAAGTTTTAGGTTAAAATAAAAGAAAGAAAATTGTCAAAGAAACCCTTAAATGACCCAGTATTTATTCTTGTACTTATCTACGCAAGTGATGAAACATAACGATTTTTTACTATATGCTTACGACAATCCTTAATGTATTTATTCCCTTGTTATTTTCAAACAACATATGAATAATATATATAGACAGAAAATATTGTTGAAGAGGTTGTTTTTCTTTGCCTCCTGAATGAATCCATGCGTTTTGTCAATAGGCATTGTGGTCATTGGCAACGCGAACTTCTTCCTCAGTAATTTCCCATTTACAACGACGTCGATGTCGCATCATTACATCTGAACGCCCGTTATTCGAAGCAACTTAATCCTTGCAGCTGTTTGCAACGGCTTGACCTTACGAGAATTCAGTGACTCAGTCTATATTGTAAATAAAAAAAAAGAACTGATTATGAATCCCTCACACACTGTCTACGTGTGACTTTGCACGAGCCTATGTAATGTATATTGTTGCAGGAATGGAAAATATTATCATTATATGCCTGCTGGTACATTTGTCTCGCAAGCAATATTTTGGTGAAATCATGTGAGGCCGGTTAAAAAAAATGATCACAAAACATGGAATTCTGTTATGGAGCAGCTGAACACCCCACACAAGATGGAGTGGTCTAAGACTATTAAAACAGCACTCTCTCTTACTGAGCGAAAAGAGTTAACAATTAACTGTTTATTGGATTAGTTGGTGTTCTCAACCGTTTACTATATTATTCACCAAAATAAACTACTTCTTATTTTATATATGTGTGTCAACCTTTCTTATGACACAATAAATGCAAACAACAATTAATAAATATATTAACCAGACATGTTATAGGAGGATAAAGAAAGAAATGAATTTGAAGTTAGGAACAGTTCAATACAATCTTCAGTCTTACATGCCTTGGGTCTATCGGAACGAAAGAAAACGTCGCTCCAAAAGTCAAAGGGAAAATAGGAAAAACTTTTCAAATATCTCAACGTCTGTAATTATCGTATGCGTGAATCCAAAAATATTGGTTTTGTGTGAGCGACTTATTATGTAGTGTTTATTTTGTGTGTGAGTCACTGACTTTAAGAAATATTCTACGCTTTTAAATGAAAACTTTCAGACTGTTGCTTGAATCATGTATGAGAAAGTTGGTTTTTAAATATAAGAAAGTAAATAGGCCAAGCTGTAGGTGAAATAGCAGGGTAGACTTGACTTTCTAGCTTTGGGTGGCAACCAGCCTAGAAGATGGAAACTATTAATTCAAAACCGGGTAGAAAGCAAAGAGGAACAACTCTACTATCTTTCACAAAATGTCATTGTAACTTACAGATCATAAAGAAACGGCATCCACTGAGTACGATGTTCTCCTATGTGCTAAAGAGACGAGGCATTTTTTAAGTAGGTAATAAAATGTTTTCATATGTAAACAGACTCTTTGTGCTTCTCTTAATTCTCCAAGATATAAAGATGCTATTTATATGCTAAAACTTTCATGTGAATATAAGCACGTTTAATAGACAAAGCGAACAATATGCAGGGAAAGAGATTATGCACAAAGATTGAATGACATAAGACAAAAAGCAACATTCAACAGGAATTTGTTCCTTAATATGACTTAAATACCACGCACATCCCTGAAGAGAAATTCTTGAAAAGTGCACTTCAAGACTTTGCCTTTGTCGTTAAACAATCTCGAATGTTGATTTTCAAAAGGCCGAAATTATGGGGCACCCAGTTGAGATCGAAATCACTTTCCCAGTCCTAATCCACCTAGCGAGACAGGCTTGTTAATCATTACATCACGTCGAAATGCCCGCTGATTTTCTAGCTTAGATGTGGCAAAAAACTAAAAGTGTGGCGCACCCAGTGAGGATCGAACTCACTACTCACTCAAGTGTTAGAAACAATCTCGAATGATTCGACGTCAGTTCTATTCGAAATATTCTAATCTTTTACAATAAGAGATCTTTGGGCACTTCGACGTAATGTAATGGTTGACGAGCTTAACCAGTTATGGCTAAAAAGTGAGTTCGATTCTTTCTGGGTTTTCCGTATTTGTACCACATCTAAGACACGCTAAGTAAATCGCTACAGGTCTGCTTTATTTATAAAAACTAGATGATATCCCTAGACATGAGCAGTGGAACGAGAACAGTCAAGCCCCGAAGATTAAACAAAGGGTTCAGTTCGGAATTCCCTGTAGGTTACCCAGATCGATATACACTTGAGGAAGACCGGAAAGGACAACGGCCGAAACGTTATGATAAAAACAACAAAGATGGTATTTATCAATTCACCCACAGGAATTGAATGTGGCACAAGGCCTTTTTAATGTGGGTATGTCTGAGCCCGTAGGCCCAGCCAAAAATAAAACCCATCTAAACCCGTCCAAGCGGGCTAGTTCCGTCAACCTCCCCCAACGAAACCCCACCCTTCGGCGGAGGTTCGTCCGGGTTCCTCTCTGCAAGCAAAGAGTTCGACAGACACCCGACCCGGCAGCCCACAAAGCGCAGATACTACACTTTGATCCTAGCCACCGGGCCGAGCGGGTATTCTTTTTTTAGATACAAAACAACAAAGATGAGGACAATAGTCCAAATATAGATAGTGTAAATAATAATAACTCTTTGTGTCAGAAATTCAAACAAAAAGTGAACATTATATTTTCATTATTTGTTATTAATTTTATTATATTTTTTAATAATAAAATAAAAGCAACAGCGCTGGAAACTTTTACGGGGAGTCTAGTAATGACTCCCCGTGACCCGTTTGGTGACTGACGGTTCAAGTTATAAAACATTAAAGTTGATTTCAACATTCCATTGAAATGAAAGTTAATTTTATTATGATTCAGTTAAATATTTCAATTCTTTTGTGTCATCATTGGTCTGGTTTACAAGTTCATGTTTAACGGGTAACTGATTATCCACAGCATTTAATATCAATAGAACTTTCGGTATAAACTTGAACTTTAAATCAGATTAAATTAAAAATATTTTTTTTAATATGCTAAAAAATATTTTTAAATATTAAAAATATTGTTTATTTAAAGAAAACCGAAATATAAATAATTACTGTACAAAAATCTGGACGAAACAGCAAATCGGCATCTCTTTGAGTCTGTCTTTAACTTAAAAAATATTTTCATTAGCAAAATTGTCTGTTTGAAGGAAGTTAAAATAAAAATACTTACTGTATAAACAACTGGTATTTTTAAATCTTTTTCACTTAAATCAGATGCACTTAAATCGTTATGCACCAGACGGACGCACCACAGAATCGCACACGTAATCACCGATGTTTAGTATTATACAGATTAATAAAAAAAACAAAAAAACAGTTACATGAATTATATAGAATGATGTACGGGTGGTGTAATGGATAGCAACTTGGAATGATAAATTAGAGAGCCGAGTTAGAATTCCAGTTGGATAAGTTACAGTCATTTACACACAAACATCTTTGGAAAAGGTATGAATATATCTCCACACACTATGGATAAAATAGTGAGACTTGTATCTATTGTTATTCTCAAAAAATTGTTAATGCAGTATTCAAACGCAAAAGAATTATTCATACAATCCAAAATATATTTCAGCTATAAATGACCCACGAAGTGTTGATGAGCCGTTAAAACAGATCAAATGTAGCCCCCCTCAGTCAGTTATGTGCCATGCGGGATACACGCTTAGACGATCAAATATCTTTCAATATATGACTGACGAGGCAGATTTTTTTTCCCGCAGCATGTTGCTATTTCTTTTTGCGATAGACCAGTTGCCATCCAAGGCTATAGAACCCGGTCTGTCCTGCTATTTGCTCATAGCTGGGGGTGGGAAGAAGAAGTAGATTCATACCTTTCCCAGGTATATTAGCACGTAAGAGAATGTAATGGATTCGACTGGAATTCGAACTCCGGCTTTCCCTATTCCTCAAACCGCTATCCATTAATCCACAGTCTTTACTTACTGCCGCCGTTCTGATACCTCAGCCGAAATACCGTATATACTCGTCTATACGTCGACTTCATATATAGTTCGACCCCTGAATATTTTGCAGGAATATTTGGTCACTTTTGAGAAAAAAATGCTTATTTGGTACTGTTAAATGGTTGAGACAAGAATTTAAAATAAATAAAATCATGAAATATAAAGACTTGTGTAATGTCAACGAACACCCGTCGCTACTTTTGTGATGTCAACGAATACTCTTTGTCACTTTCGTAATGCTCGTTATAGTAGAGACTTTATAATCGCAGATACAACTATAGCAACGCCGTTGAACAATGCTGGTATCAGACGCCTTCGAATATCACTCGTACTTGTTCGATAATACTCGCTCGACAAGTAACCTGTATAGTGATCCGAATAGAGGAATAGTATAGTCATCTGAGTAGAGAATAGCGGTCCGTATAGTAATAGAGGATAGACTAGAAATAACGATCCGAATAGTATAGAGGATAGAATAGAATATAGCGATCGTTAGTCGTCAGATACTAACTCGCGTTTCTTCTATGGTCACATGATCTACTTAATTCAATAATGGGATAACCTGTGTTTGGTCACTGGCGATCTATGTTCAAAGCCAAGTGTCGGCAGCGACATTTTATTCCTATATAACCAGGACTTTGTAATTTTAGTGCCCCATGATCACTATAACATTTATTACCATATATACTCGTGTATAAGCCGACTTCATGCATAGTGCGAACCCTGAACTTTTCAGCATGAATTTTACCTCCTACCCCGAAATATTTCCCCCGAAAATGTATGATTTTTAACCTCTTCAAAAAATTACTCCTGCACTGGACTCATACGGTATTACTTACTGTTAGCAGGTAAAGTTGTTTTCTTTATTTATATGAATGAATGTAATTGTGGCCTTTAAATAAAAAATGTGCCTAGCCATGTATACTGTTGTTCGCCTACACATGTTATGCAATATGTCAACTGAGACAAGCAAGAATGTTGTTTTTTACCTAATCATTTTTTCATAAGCAACATCAAGTTATTTTTTAAAATCCCAAATATGAAAACATGTAATTTTAAAACTCAGAATATGACAAAATACTCAAGGATATCATATATACATATCTGTGTTTGTACTTATAAACTAGTTTTGTTATACATACATATATATATATATATATATATATATATATATATATATATCATATATATATAATCGGTATCACCCCATGCAAGACAGTAGTGCCACTAGCACGGTTACATGCTGTGGAGGAATGAGGAACAAAAACATTATTAATGAAAAGAAAGAAAAGAGCACTCAGAAGGACAATAAATAGCAATTGACGCTGCATTTAAATTTTTGCAGATTAAAGTTGTTTGGAAAGCATGTGACCGGGATGGAGTTCCACAAGCGAGAAGTGCAAGCAAAGAAACTGTCAGCATAGAAGTTACGGCAACATCTAGCCAGCTCAACTGTAAATTGATGTGATCTCTCCGCCAGTCTAATATTGCACTTAAATTCAAAAAGTCTAGGTACAATAGCGAAGAACTAATCCGAACAATTACCATGAAAATATTTATTTAAAAAAAGGGGGGCAGAGAGGCAACCTTATGGCCATGGGCAAGTAACTGAAGCCGAGCTGCGAGATCAAGACCAATAATATTGCTGATTCTTCTTTTGATTTTATCGAGGAGCTCCAGGAAAATAGCAAGGGCACCGGATCATATATGGCAGCAATATTCGCAGTATGGTTGATTTATCGATATGCAAGATCGATTCCGGAGAGAAAAATTTACTCGCTCGACACAGTGAATCAACTTTCTTAGTAGCTAAGCTAGCAATGTATTTTATGTAGTCTTTCCATTTCATGTCAGCTGAGAACGCTATCCCGAGAAGGCACAATAAGTCACTTTTTTAGAGGATAGCATCAGCCATAATGATGGAAAGCAGAGAGTGATCTCCCAGATTATTAATGGAGAGCAGGTTAGTTTTGGAGGCGTTAAAACTGACAAGTCATCTTTTCTCCCATTTAACGACGGTCTTGAAACCGTTTTGTATATCGGCTGCCATTTTGACCTTCTCTGAATGATTAGTCTTACTATCGAGGCAGGAGTAAATGATAATATCCTCAGCGTAGAGAATTTATGTCAATGATAAGATCTTTAACGAAGATTAAAAATAGCGTAGGACCAAGGATGGGGCCCTGCTAGTATGAAAGGATGTAGACGAGTGGCCGTTCAGGACGACTTTCATTTCACGATTTGATAGGAATGACTGGATCAGATCAAAAACATGACGTGTGTGTGTGTCTGTATGTTAATCATATCATCGCATGCAAGGCAGTAAAGCCACTAAAACATAAGGGGTTACTGAGTATGAAAGAATAAGAAAAGGAGAAACATTATTAAGGAGCGAGAACAATAGAAGAGTAATCAAGAAGACAGTAGATAACACTTGACATTGCATTTAAATTTCTGAAGATTAAACTTGGCTGGAAAGCACGGAAGAAAGTTCCACGTGTGAGAAAAGAAACTGTTAGCATAACTTACGGTTACATCTCGCCAGTTCAATTGTGAATTGATGAGACCTTGCCGCCAATCTAGTACTGCGCTGAAATTCATAGTCTAAGTATCATAGCGAAGAGTTCACCCTAACAATTACGATGAAAGTATTTATAGAAAAACCACAGGTAAGCTACATGACAGTGGAAATGTTACTGAAGCCGAGATGCCAGGTCAAGACCAGTTATATTGCTGATTGTTCTTCGAATTTTATCAAGAACCTCCAGATTTATAACAGGAGCAACGGACCATATGTGGCATCAATATTCAAGGCATACTAGTAAATATGCAAGATAGATTCAGGAGAGAAAAATTATCTGGCGCGCCATAATGAACCAAATTTACGAAATTGCAAATAACCTTCTTCTTTTTTTACCCGAATGTAAAGAGACAATTCATTCCTGGTGATCGTGTCGGCTTGACATGGAGTAATTATCTGAAAAGAGACCGACCTTCACTCTTTACCAACTGCAGCTGACAAATTGGGTCAAACGATTGCTCGCACAATTAACCTACTTTTGAACAGACTATAAAAATTCCGCTTTAAGACGAGGAGAGCCCAGAGTTTCTAACGTTCGTGCCTTCAGTAATCATCTCGTATTTTAATAGAATTACACTTTGATATTTATAAAGCATATGGAGATTTAATCACTCAATGTGGTTATGCTCGGAACAATTTTGTTCGTCATAATTTTAATCACGGCATTTCGGCTGTGTGTCCATCGGCATTCCATGTGTGTCTGTTGTGTTCGGGAATAAACAACAAAAATGAAAATATTCGTCCTAAGAAAAAAGTAAAACAAAATTTAAAAAAAAAAACTCATAACAATAATTAAAACACCCTGTCTAACAAAATTCAGAAATTTGAAGATTTAATTCAATATCTAAGCAGAGTAATCGGCTCGGGTTGAGGAACCGGAGAGCCGGGTTCGAATTTTAGTCGAAGTCATTACATTCACTTATGTGCTAATACTCTTGGATAAAGCATGGAGTATCTTCTCCCCCAGCTATGGGTAAAATAGCAGGACAGTCTGGGTCCTATAGCCTTGGGTGAAAACCATTCAAGGAGAAGAAAACTCTGAATCCAAACTACTTGCTGCTTTGTAGGTCCTGCCTCGTTAAGCAAAGGTAATTTCATGAACAAATCCATCCCTGACAAGAAGGACGGGGTAACCTCAACATTCCTGGTGCATAAAAGAACCGGCAAACTATTGTACTATTCTACCTTGGATGTCATCATGAACCACAATTGCGAGATGGAGAGCAGTGATGACCACAGCGGGGCTAAAGGAACCGGCAGACCATTGCACTATTCTGCCTTGAATGTCATCATGAACCACAATTGTGATATAAATGGGCCTGTGACCACATCGGCGCAAAATGCGCCCGCTGAATAATATTAATCTAAAGAGTCATTTGAAGTTTCATTCCTATTACATGGATGAATGTCTTTGCTAACTCATGGACTGAAACTATTTATATTTCAAATAAGATTAAAATAGATGACTCACCCGGCGCCATATAACACACACTTTTTCCCAAAACAATATGGCTGAGAAAATCGTCCTGTGTCGTATATACAGATCTCTCGTATGTTAATTCACCTTTCCATGGGGTGAAATGATTATAAAAAATAATTTTGTAAACAAAACATTATTTTATGAAACAAAAATAAAAATAAGACAGCGTAAGAACAGCACTCATTTTACATGAATAAAAACCCATCGTTATGCGTTTGGTGTACTTGTGAGAACAATTTTTTATATTTCTCTAAGTCAATGGCTACCAGTGATCAACCCAATGAGTCTATCAGAGCTTTTACCAATCAAACCAAATCACAACTAATACCACTGATGTCTTCATGTACCATATTTTTGAGATTTCCACTTAGATCTTCAATGCTACATTACAGTCTATAAGAATTGTCTTGACAAAAACATTTAATTTCTGTTGTAAATTTCCTAAGGACAGAAACGTCATCAGGACATTTTCCAATGTATATTTGTGTAAAAAAGATGAAAAGCACATTTACCATAGATAAAGACCTTCGTATGAACTGTTCTTGTGAATATATATATATGTGTGTGTGTGTGTGTGTGTGTGTGTGTGTGTGTGTGTGTGTGTGTGTGTGTGTGTGTGTGTGTGTGTGTGTATTTTCTTTAGGGAGATCCCTTCCCTTCAATGAGTCTACTGGAACCGTTTCCAGCCAAACCGAGGATCCGACTACAACTGGAATTATTGACTTTCACATGTGCCACATTTTTTTAGATTTCCACTTTCTTTTAAACAAAGCTGTGGAAACTACGAGTCATTTGCTTCCCATCTGGTGATGCTATATGAACCGCATGAATATATATATATATATATATATATATATATATATATATTAATCCATTAAATAATTTTTTTTATTTTTTGGTTACATGTTGCACAAAATCGTAATCTATTCCAAATAAGGGAAAAAAGATGGCAAAGACAGAAACCATATGCAGTTAATATATATTTTATTTTCGTTAGCAAAATTAAAACTAAGCCTCAGCGAACAAATTTGAATAGACAATCTGTTTTGAGTACATCAATGAGTACACTGAACCCGGATTATGGAAAAGCTTGTAAAATATTTTTTCATTAACAGTGATAAATGCATTAAATATAAAAATTAATTTCTCATATATTTGTAGTTTCTACACAAAATGTGTTCAATAACTAAACAAAATTGTACATGCATCAGTGTTATTTACATTGTCGTTGTGTAACTAGTGTCACTATTGCCCGCCATAAAAATAGTTGGCCTATCCCTGCTTTAAACATTATATTCTTAAATACGCTAAAAATATTTTTTACTGAATATATCCTGCTGAAATGTTGACGCATTAATATGTCTATGCGTCCTTTAGGGTGGACTATCACACCTGAAAACTCTTGTGAGTAAATATTTATGACTAGAATCTATAACGAACGAGGAGAGGCTGAAAGGTTTTCGGTCGAATCAAAAACGACCGTCCACCTAAAAATAAAAAATCTTGTTTAATCGGACCGTGGGAAATAGATTGGATAGAGAACTTTTCAGCATTTACAACACCTTCCATTTAAATACAAATACAAAAGAAGCCGTTTATTAATATCGTGGATAATGTTATCAGTTGGTTTTATCAAAATTAGTCAATATTCAAGCATGTTATCTCTAAAAAAAATTTCATCTCTAGAATTTTTTTCAGTTATCTACATATAATTATTATTCCGAGTATTTTTAAAACTATGCCTATTCTATAACATTGAATCCATAACAATGAATATAAATAGTCGTATTTTTTATATTTTTTGCTTAATGTCATCAACCGTTTATTGTTATCTAAATGATCACATTAAGCGGTTGCTTTTGCATTATTACTTATTTGTTAAACTGCTATAAAATGCATTTTCTTGATTTATAAAGAAGATAGATATTCCCTTTAATATAAATTATTATTATTATTATTATTATTATTATTATTATTTCATTTGATTTCCGTTTGTATACACACGGGTCCCAACCAGAGATCTAAGGTCAGAAATGACATTTTCCACATAAAAAAAAATCACACACATTTTCTATAGATAAAGCTCTTCGTAATGTTTGAGCAGTACTTGTGAGTACATTTTTCTTTTGTATTTCTTTAAGGCATGGTTTACCAGGAATCCCTTCTAAAATTAGTCTATCGGAACCGCTTCCAATCAATCCGAGGGATCCAACTACAATCGGAATTATTGATGTCCTCATGTACCACAGATTTCCATTTCAAGTTCTGATAGTTCTTGATTTTGATTATCTTCAAAGACACAGTCTGCACGAACTGCCATGTCAATAAGAAAGTGCCTTCTGCTTTTGCGGTCTTTGATCAAAATCAGTCAGTTATGTGCCATGCGTGATACATGACTGACGAGGCAGATTTTTTCCCGCAGTAGGTTGCCAGTTCTTTCTGCGGTAGACCAGTTGCCATCCAAGGCTATAGAACCCGGTCTGTCCTGCTGTTTACTCATAGCGGGGCGGGGAGAAGAAGAGGATTCATACCTTTCCCAAGGGTATTGGCACGTAAGTGAATGTAATAGATTCGACTGGAATTCGATCTCGGCCCTCCGATTCTTCAATCCAAGCCGCTATGCTTCCTTGATCACAATAGCTTTCATTATTCTGTCTGTGTGTATTTTAAAGACCCATAAAATTGTTACAGGTCCTATTATTATTATTATTATTATTATTATTATTTTTTTTTTTTTTATTTTCTTTGATTTCTGGCGTTTACACATTACTTTCCGGGTCCCGCCCAGGGACCTAAGGTTAGAAATGGCATCATGACACTTTCCACTGACAAAAAAATTACATAGATAAAACCCTTCGTAAAGTGTGGGCTGTACTTGTTAAAACAATTTTTTGTATCTCTTTGAGGCATGGACTTCCAGGAATCCTTTCGATTAGTCTACTGGAATTTTTTCCAACCATTCCTAGGGCTCCAACTACAACAGAGATTGTTGATGTTCCCATATGCCACATTTTTGAGATTTCTATTTCAAGGTCCTTGTATTTTGACAGCTTTTTGAATATCTTCAAAGATACATTGCAGTCATCAGGGACTGCCATATCAATAAGGAGGCACTTTTTGGTCTTTAATAACAACGTCTGGGCGGTTGGCTTTTATTGTTCTGTCAGTGTGTATTGTGTAGTTCCATAGAATTGTAACAGGTCCTATCTCCGTAACCGGGCCTGGGTGGTGTTCAAACCAGTTTTTTTTTCAGTTTCCTTCCTGTAGAAGTTGCAAATTTTCCAATTATTGGCCTGAAAACTGGACAATAAAACATTGCAAATAATGGTGGGTATATATCTGAATGAAATGTAATTGAAGAATAAAGTTGATAATGAAAAACAGAAAACATTTACACCAGATATATCAAGAGAGTTTTCGGACCCTTCGACGTCGTGTAATCGTTAGCAAGCTTGCCACGCTAGATCAGTTACGACTGAATAGTGAGTTCGATCCTCACTGAGTGCCCCATAATTTCGGATTTGTGTCCACATCTAAGCTACACTTAGAAAACCACCATATCAGGCGAGTTTCGTTAGGGATCAAATGGCAACAGTATCCCAACACTACCATCAATATCATAATCTAATTCGGCGTGTTTCGTCGTAAGTCAGCACATGCTTTACACCCTGCCTTTCTTCTTCTTCTTCTTTTGTGCGCTGTGTCCCTTCAGAATGTGGGCGATCACGGCTCTCCACAATTTCCCATCCTTTGTAGCTCTTAGTAAATATTATCGTTTTGCTATTTTTCCTAATCCCTACTCTGCCATCCACTTACTCAAGCTCGCTAGGTAGCTTCCATCTGTCTCTCTTGCATTCCATATGTCCAGTGAGTGTCAAATTTTCCAAGCCTTCTTTTCTCGTTATTGTGACCTAGAAATTTCAACTGTCTGTCCTTGATGTTAAGTATATGTCCTTTTCGTTCCCATTTTTTCTCTAAAACTTCCCTGTGACTCCGCATCCTTCAGTGCGGATTGTCCAGCATTCCCTGCCATATAGATGGATCGATATTTCATAACAGTTCAGTACCCTTTTCTTTGTTTCTAATGAAATTTTCCTGTTTTTAATAATTTGCACGGGTTTTGGAATATGCCACTGGTTTTAGTGAGAAAAAGAAAGCATACATAATACGAAAGAAAGAAAGAAAGAAAGAAAGAAAGAAAGAAAGAACGAACGAACGAAAGAAAAAGAAAGAAAGAAAGAACGAAAGAAAGAAAGAAAGAAAGAAAGAAAGAAAGAATGAAAAAGAAAGAAAGAACGAAAGAAAACGAAAGAAGAAAGAAGAAAGAAAAGAAAGAAAGAAAGAACGAACGAAAAACGAAAGAAAGAAAGAAAGAAAAAAGAAAGAAAGAAAGAAAGAAAAGAAAAAAGAAAGAATGAAAGAAAAACGAACGAAGAAAGAAAGAAAGAAAGAAAGAAAGAAAGAAAGAAAGAAAGAAAGAAAGAAGTGGAAGCTAGAGAAATCGGCAATATATTTAACGTCTAATTCAGTTCAGTGAAATGGAAAAGCATGTAAAGAAAGAAAGAAAGAAAGAAAGAAATAGAGTAAGAAAGAAAGAAAAAGAAGGGAGAAAGAAAAAAGAAAGAATGAATTGGGAGCTAGAGAAGTCGGTATTAAATTTAACGTCTAATCCAGTTCAGTGAAATGGAAACCCTTGTCAATTTTTAATCTTTTCATTTGTACCCTCTTACTTCTTTAAATAAAGACCTGCATTCATACGTATGATTTTTATTGTAATATTTTGTTAATTTATTAAGCTCATATATTTAAATGTTTAATGATGCAGACGGGGAATTTCCATGAGTATTTGATAGTCATAGAACTCACAAGGATCTTATTTAATCATTAACTTAAGAATTCACAGCATATAGTTGTCAGTTCAGTTTGAGTGCATCTTTCATATCTCATGTTATATTTCTGTTTATTCTCCCATTAGATAGTAAGCGAGTAAGTTAGTATATGCGTTACACTTTGCCATTACCTCAGATAAATAATGTACCATTCTGTTTTGATTGCAAAGAAAGACAGAAGAAAAAGATATATCATAGATGTTTTATTGATTTCAGTGAGAAAAAGAAAGAAAGAAACAAAATAATAAGTAAGGAAGAAAAAAACGGAAGATATAGGAGGTGATAATGCTCTCATGTGTTTAACGTCTGCTTCAATGAAATGGAAAACCTTGTCAATTTTGAATCTTTCCATTTGTACCCTCTTACTTCTTTAAATAATGACGTCTATTCATATTTATGATTGTTACTACAATATTTTGTTCAAGTTTTTAAGGTGAAATATGAAATGATGCAATATTGGAATTCCTGTGGTCATTCAATCGTTAAATTAAAAATTATGAGTTATCAGAAAATTCAAATTGGAAAACTGAAATTTACAAGATTTTTTTAGTAATGTTGTCGTTTCAAGGCTTTTAATTCTCCAGTAATTTCCAATAATAATTGTGCTTGCCCCACCCTTCGATAATTTGCACGACCGTTACGACCTGTCAATACCTCATAAATAACAGACTATTCCGTTTTGATCTCGGAGAAAGAGGGCAAAAGACACTACTTCGTTTCAGCGATAAAAAGAAAGAAAGAAAGAAAGAAAGAAAGAAAGAAAGAAAGAAAGAAGGAAGGGGTAATAGAAGCGTTTACCATCTTCCGCTAATTGCTCATAAATAACTGACTATTCCGTTTTGATCGTAGGAAATGAGTGGGAAAAGACACTACTTGGTTTCAGTGAGAAAATGAATGAATAAAATAAAAAAGAAAGATAAAAATGTTAAACGTCTGTTTCAGTAAAATGGAAACAAAGTTGTCAGTTTCAGATCTTTTCATTTGTACCCCCTTACTTCTTAAAATAACGACCAGCATTCATATTTATGATTGTTATTACAATATTTTGTTAAAGTTGTTGAACTCAAATATTTAACGATGCGATATGGAGGATTTTTATGGATATTTTATTGTTGCAGAACTCGCCATGAGCTTATTCAATCATTAACTGAAGAATTAAGATTCACCAGAAAATTCAAATAGGAAACCCGTGAAATTTTCAGGGGTCTTCCTAGCTGTTACTATTATTATCTTATTTCTTTTTTATTTCTGGTGTGTACTCATTTCTTTCCGGGTCCCGCACAGAGAACTAAGGTTAGAAATGGCATCATGACATTTCTCACTGACCAATTAAAAAAAAAACACATATTTTACATAGATAGAGCCCTTCGTAAGGTATGAAATGTACTCGTGAGAACAATTTTCTGTATATTATTTACATCATTCGGACTAATGTCCTCATCTTTGTCGCCATATTTATTACAACGTTTCGGCCATTGTACGCTCCGACCTTCTTCAGGTGGTTAGAATGTCGAACTGAACCCTTTATTTTGCTCACTGGGGTAGACTGTTCTAGTTCCACGTGACATGTTTTTAATGGATGTCAATTATCAGTTATCTCCTGTTAATTTCCCTCTGAAGGTTCTCCACTGCCTTAGCCAGGTATTGAACTCACACTCTTTGGGTCCTGTCACTGGACCTAACTAACGCCTTTATCCACTGTCTACCCCCGTGAGCGAAATAAAGGGTTCAGTTCGACATTTCAACCACCTAAAGAAGGCCGGAGCGTACAACGGCCGAAATGTTGTAATAAATATGGCGACAAAGATGAGGACAATAGTCCGAATAATGTAAATAATGTACATAATGCCTCCTCTCAGAAATATAGACAGATACTGAAGAAGGCCGGAGCGTACAACGGCCGAAATGTAATAAATATGGCGACAAAGATGAGGACAATAGTCCGAATAATGTAAATAATGTACATAATACCTCATCTCAAAAATATAGACAGAATTTTTTGTATTTCTTTAAGACATGGGTTCCCAGGAATCCCTTCAATGAGTCTATGGAATCTATTAAAATTATTATTATTATTATTATTGCTGCTGTTGTTGTTGTTGTTGTTGTTGTTGTTGCTGCTGCTACTGCTTTTAGCATTAATTGTAAGAACATTTCTAAATCTACTATTAATAATAATATAATTATTTTTTAGGAGCCAGGAGCAGTGGAAGAAGCGGAGGAGTACACAGCATTACACCCTAGAAAGATTTTAGAAGATGGTGAATACGCCAGGACGTTGGCCAAGAACTGCACAAACTTCCGACTCCAAGGAAGATACACGACCATGAATAACGTCACAAAAGAGGAGCGCGCTTTTCCGCTTGCCTACAGCATTGTTCTCTACAAGGAGGCAGTCCAAGTCGAGAACCTATTACGCGCCATCTATCGGCCACACAACTATTACTGTATTCATGTGGACCGAAGTTCCAATCCTTTAGTGATTAGCGATATCCGTGCAATTGTTCGTTGTCTGCCAAATGTCATCGTCGCATCGCGTCTGGTCGACGTCGAGTGGGGCAAGTTTTCCGAGACGGAGGCCGAACTGGTGTGCATGAGAGACTTGCTTCAAAAGTACAAGGACTGGAAATACTTTATTAATTTAACTGGTCAGGAATATCCCTTAAAGACAAATCTGCAGATTGTGCGCATTCTTCAGTCTTTCAAAGGGGCAAATGATATTGCAGGTGTCCGAAGCAGGTAAGAATTTCTCTTGAGGCTTTTTCCGGAGTTACTGATTTTTTTTAAAAATCTCTCCCTTACTCAAGCTTCATTATTAGCCAATCAAAAACGATTAATATACTTCGGAACTACTTAAATATACTGGTCCAGTTGAAATTTATAAAATACTTCTCTTACAACAATTTTTCAGGAAAATAGGTTTCTCGAGTCTAGGAGCTGTTATCACTGATAGGTATTTCCTTCTTAATATTTTATTTGAAGTACTGGGGAGCAGGGATTGGCAACGTACGGCACGCGTGCAACACGTGGCACGCCAAGCAATTTCCAATGACACGCAGCCGCAAATGACATCATGAAGTCCGAACCAATAACTACTACAACGCAATGGTATTTAGCTGTTTCAATTTTAATATATACTAAAGTATATATATATATATATTACTATATATTACTATATGAAATATACTGTAGAACAGGTATATTGACCTTGGCTTGTATAAAAATATGTATGCCGTTGGCACACTGAATGATTTTAAAACCCTAAGTTAGCACATAGGTAGCAAAAGGTTGCCGATCCCTGGTATGGAACATCAGCATCTTGATTATGTTATTATATTGTCTTCGAGTTACATGTGATATTCATTTATTTTTTGCTGTTGTTGAAAGTCCTCAGGTTGTGCAGTTTTTGTTATTTGGTACAGTTCTTTCTTTGGGATTCTGTAGTGCTAGTCCACAAGGTTCAAAGAATTATGGTTTTCGTCAAGACCCACTGTTTTCATTCGATCGAAGCCATTTTAAACATTGATCTGAGAAAGCGATTGTTTATATATTTCTAAACGAGTTTGACGTCATGCATGTCATCCATATTAAAGCTTCCATCTGACAGTTCTATTTAAGAACATAACTTGTGTTCACCGGTTACAGTTCTGCTTTTGTAGCAATTGGAAATTTAAAGTGCAGCTTAAAACATGTTGTTTCCCTGCGAATTCAGTCTCTAGATCTGATAGTAATGAAAAGTCATATACTCTGTTTCAGTGAAAGAAACGGATAAGTCACACAAAAGTTTGATTGGCTGTTTTGTTTTGGTTGTTTTTTAAGGCTTATTAACCTTTTGCGGGTTATTTAAAGCCGAAACATATTTTGAATTATACAAGTAATTCTCTTTTTTTTTTCGCGAGATAAAATTGCATTAAATTTTTGCGATAACTACGATTTTTCCAGATACAAGTTCTACTATTTAGACCATAGATAGGAAGGAGAAGAGATGAATCTATACCTTTCCCAAGGGTGCGTGTAAATGAATGTAACGAACTCGACTAGAATTCGAACTCGGCTCTCCTGTTTTTCATTGCTAGCCGCCATCCGTTACACTACCTGCACGTCACTCTAAATCGAGTAAGACTAGCGAACATTAACTGATAGAATATGTCACCTAACAATGGAAAGAAGACGGAAAACGATCTATGCCTGCAGCGGGAATAAATAGCTTTGTTCGAAATTCCGAGAGGCTTACCGAATGCGCTTTTGCAACAAATAAAAGGGGAGTCTGGAATATTCATGAATTTTGCAACTTTTGAATTTATAAAATTATCGTGACCGATCAAAAAAAAAGTTTTAACAGAAATCATTATATCAGATTAATAAACTGAAACAAAATAATCGTGCCGTGGAGAAAATTACTTGAAAAATAATAAGCATGCTGTACTAACTAAGCACGAAGACGGTGAAGGATGTGGGGGTGAATGGAATAATTTAATCGTGCCGGCATTTGTATTTGGTACACAGGAATACGATGACAGATAAATGAAAAGACAGGAAAGTACAAAGGCTAAAACGTTGTGACTATAACAACCAAGATGGCATGCTGGTTGGAATAGCAAAAGATATAATAATGATAATTCATCATCTCAAATATCCCAACATAAACAATGAAAGATGATATTACAGTTGGAGAATGTCGTCTTTGAGAAACTTTATTTTGCCTTCTATGGCTGTGCTAACTCCAAGGGAAGTAACTCATTGCGCCTTCTCGGTCTAACGTTTCGTTAACGTGAATTGGAACGATTATATCGAATCAAGTGCTAGGTTTGCAGCTAGGTTAGTTCGTCCACTGTATCGTGCTAGACATTTTTTTTCTCACCAGAATTTATAAGTCTATCATTTGTCCATATAATGAATATTTGCGTCAAATCTGTTCTGCTGCTTCCCCTATACATCGAGAGATTCTTGACAAAATCAAAAAAAAAATCAATTTTATCGGTCTTCACTTGGCATCTCGTTTTCTATGATTTTCTTTCCGCCGCCGTAACGTAGCCTCCCTGTACTTTTTCTATAAATATTTCATTTCATTTCCTCTTTGGCATCTCGTCTTCACCAGTTTAAGCGCATTACTCGATTGGAAGTTAGGTTTTATCATTTTACTATTCAAATTGCTCGAAGTAAACATAAGTTCTGTTCTAATAGCATCTTTTTTGATATATCACACCTGTGGAACTATTTTCCGGCTTCTTGCATACCTGTCAACTACAATCTTCAAAAATTTAAATGCAACGTCAATCGTCATCTGTCTCCTTGAATCC
This sequence comes from Acanthosepion pharaonis, assembly GCA_903632075.3. NCBI lineage: Eukaryota > Metazoa > Mollusca > Cephalopoda > Sepiida > Sepiidae > Acanthosepion > Acanthosepion pharaonis. Next base: position 1,882,784 of record CAHIKZ030005521.1, on the reverse strand, counting down.
TGTTCTATTACTGTCTCGTCTTCTCAATAATGCTTTATCGGTTTCTTTCACCCTCAGTAACGCTTGCGTCGTAGGGGATTTATCGCCTTGATTAGGATAAAATCATGAAAAAAATTCCAGTGTTAACTGTACGTGTTCACATATGTGCAAATGGAGATGAGTGTATGTATACTTATGTTAATGATGGCTTATTCGAATTTTGCTGTAAGTATATTTTTGTATGCCGTTTCAGAGAATATGAATTTCGCACAAAGTTTGTTTTTGTCAATTTCCGGCCACGTCAGAAGAAGGGACCACCACCCCATAACATCACCGTGTCTAAGGGCAGCATTCACATAACGGCGTCACGTGGATACGTGAACTTTCTCTTGAACGATCGACGAGCACAGGATTTTACCAATTGGGTCAAAGATACAAGAAACCCTGACGAAACCCTCTTCACATCCTTAAACCACAACCCACATCTCAAAGTGCCCGGGTCGTTCGCAGGTAACCATTTTAAAGTGTTTACACAATCAAATAAGCGTCTACGCGGCCTTGTGGATACTGAACTGTTTTCCACGACCCCTTTCCCACAGACAAAACGTTTCAGCCCTCTCGCTACATTCCTTAGTTGCGCCAGTTCTGATCTTTACAGCTAAGATCCGCCATGCCCCGTACAAAGAGACGAATCATCCCCCATTTCCTTTGTATTCCATTAGTAAGGAGGAACTTCCACTCGGACGGCTTCTTCCCAATAACCATTATTTTGTAGAGCAAACTTCTGAGTGTGTGCTTTTCCGGTTATTACAATTTTGGCCTTCGTCAGGCTTGGAGTTAACCGTTATCTTTCCTTCATATCAGCATAGAATGCATTTCTTACCCCTTCTTCTTACGCTCAGACAACAACCTCATTCAGTAACCGTCTACCTTGAGTGGCTCTTTGGCCTTGCATTGAGTGAACATTAGCAAAAAAAGTAGTTGTTGGATAACTGAATTAAACTACTCACATTGAAACCATGGTATCCCCTTCTGCCACTTCTGTTTGGGGTGCAGGGTGCATAAGTGGCTAACAGTTCAATGATACCAAGAGCGTTCGATTTAGTAAGTCAAGTCAGAGTCTTTCCGATAGACACATATTGTAGACATGTATTGCACTTCCAATAAAACATCTCTTTATTACAACATCATATGCACCTTCACAAGAAGCAAGTGGTGTCCAATTCAGTTGATAACAGTTCATTACAACCTTCTCCACATATAACAACTGAAAATTATAAAAACTAGTGGACATATACAACAATCGGTTTTCATCTTTATTGCAAACTGATCTTGCTTGTTTAAATTACGATTTTTAACTATTGTTTACTCAATCCAATGCCCAAGAGCCACTCAAGGTAGAAGGCTACTAAATGCGGTTGTTGTAAGAGCGTACAGGAAGAGAGGAAGAGGTGCATATTTTGATGATAATTAGGATAGATAACAGTTGAACGTAGACATGAAGAAGTTGAGATTGTAGTGATCGGGGAAGCATCCTGTCGAGAGTCGGTTCACAATGGAACAGTTCTTAGAAGGAAACTGAGCGGAACTTCCTCCCTACAAATGGAATCTGTGTATGTGGCTTGGTGGCTTCTAGCTGTGAAGATCTAGACCAATGAAACTAAGGAATGTGGTTCACCTGAACATTTGCCATGGAAATAACGATAGAATAGCAGGAGACTAGCATTGTTTCGTCTGTGTGGAAAGGGGTTGTAGGGTGGAAAACAGTTCATCGCCCAGAAGGCCGCGTAAACGCTTTTGAACTCTGTCGAGGCTGTTGAAAACTGTGAAGCTCCAGATTAGTAGGAGCTTGATCTTAGCAATTAGCTAGGACATCATTAATTTTTTTTTTATTTTTTTTTTATGCACACAAGCCATTCCCGAAACGAAATCTTAATGTATCAATGATAAATGAGTGACATCCCTTTATTATTGAACAATTTCATTTGTGGGAAAGAGATGCCGTGTCTTTTGATATGTCGGAATCATAAATTTTAAATAATGCTAGAAACATGACACTTAAAAGGAGATTTATTTCCGAACAACTTATTAGCTTTATGATAAAACGATATTTTATAACAAAAACGTATATCTTTATCTAAATTTACATTTGGACTAATATCCTCATCTTCATCGTTATTATCACCACGTTTCAGTCACTGTGTCCTCCAAACTTCTTCAAATGCATGCCGATCCAGGTAACCTTTCGGACTGAACTTTTATTTAATCTACCGGGGTAAATTGCTCTCGCTCCACTATACTTATTCAGGGTTATATAAGTCTTGTTCTTTTTTATTACTACTTAATTATTACTCAACCCGTTCCCAACTAACTCTTAGTCAGTACTAACCGACCCAGGGATTGAACTCACAATGACTACACAACCAAATTCATTAAACAACGCCTTAATCCGCAACGCTATCAAATTTCCTGAAGGTTACCCGATCGACAGAAACCTAAAGAAGTCCGGAGAGATATGCAAAATGGCCGAAACATTACGATAGTAACAATAAAGATGCAGATAAGAGTCTGAATGTAAATAACGTAAATAAGAATGTATATATTTTATAATAAAATATATACATATATAGAAACTTTATAAAACAGCTTTATATATAACCCGCCATGCCACTTACATAGTAACAAACCACTCACATTCCCGCCAGATTCTATCGGCGAGAAGCAAGTTCCATTGAAATATCTACTTTCCGCAAACCCACTGCCCTATGGAATAGACTCCCTAAAGGATGTTTCACTGATCACTACAATCTTAATCTGTTCAAGTCTAGAGTCAAATGTTATCTTCTACTCCTATCTATATAAACTACCCCTTATTGTAAAACTCTACCTCGATTGGACTTGTACAGGATGAACCTTACTGTAAAAAAATAAATAAAAAATAAAAATCTTTATATTATGAAAAATGCGTGACGCCCATTCTAATGGATTCGTTGGGTGGAGTTATATAATAGGTACTGCTACTTTGAAATAATCTTTTCTTTTTTTTTTTCATATCACGATTTCTTTTTATTAAATTTCATAAAAAGCTAATGGGAGGTTCCGTTGACTAGATAAATTCATTGTAAATTGAAACCCCCTACGAAAGTCAAAAAAAAAATATACTAATACGATGTATTTTCTTAAAATGTATTTTTTTTAATTCGTAATCCGGGGTGCTTATTCGATAGTAAAATATGAAAAAAGAACCCCATATTACGAATTTCAATTTCGTAAGTCGTATCGTATTCTTTGGGACATTTTTAATGGGAATTAAGAAATTTCTCTATAAGCTTCATTAACAGAGAATCGAATTATATAACAATATATATAAAAAGAAAAGAAAATTTCACTTTCTAACTTCCAAGTTAACAGCTTGTAAATTTTGGCGGTCATTCTGCTTGACTTAAAATTTATACTCAAATGTGGGGAACAGAATTATATTAGGGCTTTAAAAACGGGCATTTTAAAACTATATATAAATATATACACAGATATTATTAAAACAAAGAAGAAAGAATGGTTGCTGAGTCGAAATGTAATCTGTGATTTATACCGCTGATTCTCTGATAATATCCCCCCACCATTTTAGCCATTGAGCACATGTTTATATGTTTTGTCCTCGATTGAGCTCTGAAGAGCGAGAAGAGATAACCGATTACTACTTTTTTTTGTTTTGTTTTTTGATTTTTTTTTTTTTTTTTTTTTTGTCTGGGTTGAGGAATTATTATTGCTTACGCTATTTATATTCGGTCTTTTACCCGGGGTTTTATTCGGAGTTTTACCCACTAAGTGGCTGTGAGTTCAATCCCTGGGTCGGTCAGTGTGTACTGGTAATCAGTGGAAATAGACGAGCAGTAACTGAACAATAATATGTAAACATAAGAACTAGACGACATCTCGTGACATGAGCATAGGAACGAGAATAATCTACCCCTGCATATTAAATAAAGGGTTCATTTCAGATTTACCTGTAGATTACGCAGATCGATATACACATGAGAAAGGCCGAAGGGCACTACGACCGAAATGTTGTTATCAAAACAACAAATATAAGAACAATAGCCCTTTTTGTTGTATTTTTTATTCACCACTTTATAGTGAGTAATTTTATTTTAATTCATTTTTCCTAAATATATTTTAATATGTTTTAATATAAAGAGTGTTTCATTAAGACGGATCAAAGTCAGCAGTAAATAAATCAGTGTTATTGGTGAACATTCATTTATTTCTCTATTAGTTCATGTTATTTAAGTCATGGCAATTATGTGTGTAAAATAATATCGCCAAAATGCCCGCCAAGGCTTTGGCGGCAGACCTCCAATCGATGGTCAAAATATTTGATGACGTCTCTGCATCGATCTCACCGCAATGTCTTATCTCAGCCTTCAGCTGTTGAATTGTTGTTGGCTTGTTGGTATAGACCTTACTGTTGAGATGACCCCAAAGGAAGAAATAGTGATAATAGGCTCACTACGCAGCTACATGCTTACATAACTTGGGTGATCGCATGGAAACCATTGTTTCAACGTGATGTGGTCATAAGTCATTCTACTATTGGGTTGGTGCATAATTATCAGGCGTTTTTTGTAGGCGAGTTACTTGGCAATAAAAATTGCTATTTTGTTTACTTTTTTAATAAAAATCTTATTTTATTTTCAAGTTATAAAAATGAAGTAGATGGTGACTACGCTTCGGAATAATCATTTAAAAATGTTATTGTTGAATTGTTATGCTTCTTTTTTAATATTAAATATTGTTTACAAACGCCTGATAATTACGCACCAACCCAATATATGTTCTTAAAATTATAATGTGAAAAGTTTAAATTAAAAAGAAATCGCTCCAAAAAAACTCATTGTGGCTACGGACTTACTGATCGATCTTTCACACAGACACGCACATGCACACACATGCACACACACACACACACACACATATATATATATATATATATATATATATATACAGGGTGGCCTAAAATATTTGGCATCATTTCGCAGGCTAATAACCTCTTGCCTTATTAATACAATTAATCCAAGGTTTTTCAATTAACTATTGGGTTGGTGCATAATTATCAGGCGTTTTGTAGCCGAATTATTTATCAATAAAAATTACAGTTTTCTTTGTTTTTTTTAAGGAAAATCATTTTATTTTCAAGTTATAAAAATGAAATAGATGGTGACTACGCTCCAGAATAATCATTTAAAAATGTTATTGTTGAATTGTTATGCTTCTGTTTTCATAATAAATATTGTTTAAAAACGCCTGATAATTATGCACAATACTATATATATAGATATATATACACAATACAATATCACAATACTAGCTATTTACTATTAGTATCTACTATAAGTAATGACAATGCATGTCATTTTACATGTGAGACAGAGAGCCATAAACTAATATCCTTCAACACCACTTCCGCTGAGCGGGTCACGTGTCAAGAGGCTACGCAGAGATCCAAAACGACGCTACAAGGATTTAGTTGAAGGCATCCCTGAGGCAGGCCAACATCGAGCGTGAGAGTTGGGAAACCGTTGCTGGAAATCGGCCTTCCTGGTGTAGGACCATCTGGAGAGTGAGTACCGAGGTTTTCGAGTCCAACTGTCAACATAAAGAGGATCTGCAACAAACTGTCAGGAGGGCCTGACTTGCTCAGCCGCGTCCACGACCCACACTCCCCCGTGAATCCAGCTCACCACTCTTCAGGAGAAGGCTGGGCCTTCACAGCCGTCTCCACCATCGCCACGGAATAAGGAGAAAGGATGACGAACTCGATGTTCAGATGCAATCGAGTGCCGACGGTGACGATGACTTTATAGACAGGGTGTGGCAGAAGTCACCTAGAGATTTAAAGATCTAGTAATTTCAACAATTATTTTCTATTATTCAAAATTGTTTTATACAGAGTTAAATATATTTCCATTTAATTATAATATAATAAACAACATCTATTTTTGATTTCACATTGATACACTCTTTTAATAGGAATCCCCGTACGAGTGGGTAATAATAATGGTTGCAGTCCTGAAATTTTTGCAAAGATGTTATCCTTGGATTGTTGAATTGTCTGCAATCTGTACACACACCTTAAGATAACCCCACCATTAAAAAATATTCAAGATGTGTGTGATATGGATTGTCTCCCCTTATACGTATGCTGATTTTAAGTAAGTCCAGTAAAGCTTCAGTTAAGGTACACTTGTGTTCGTTTTCTCACTACAATGTGCCAAGTCAGGAAAATTTGGTCACCATAAATTCTTGTAACTTCACGAAATTAGATGGACTGTTTAAATCAAAAACACAATTCAATGATCTTGCTTCATTGTTCAGTTGTGAGTTTTTCCTTGGCCAATTTCCCCGTGTTAATATATATTTTGAAATAAAAAAAAAGAAATAAAAATATGAAAAATATTACATTTCATGACATTTTAAATACTGAGGTAATTTTTGAGTTACTGTTTATTTTATTTTATTTTTATTTCCGCTTATAAGTTAATTTTTGGATGATTTACTTCCCTTTGTTTATTTGTGATGGTGGTGATGAATGTCAAGTATTCCTCCTACTATCCGCAATTTTCTTTTGTATTTTTTTTTCTCTTGAGTGTTGGGCAAATACAGTAAAATAATTTTTTATGTGAAATTCCTTTATTTGATGTAGTACTAAAATAAGCACGTCTCATCTCTTCTCTCGCTTGTCAGCGTCCATTAAAATAAAATAATTTTTAATTAGTCAAATAAAGCTTCACAAGCTTCTGCTTAGAGTTGTTGCACTATTACACTTGGTATTCTTTTTATTATTTCCTGTTATATCACACATATAATTAGATATAAGACTAAACTTTCTAAAATTTATTTTTCAGGCACCAACATCGAAAAGAAACCTTTTATTTCCCGCCATAAACTCTGGAGAAACGTCAATCCGCAGAGTTGCCATGGCAAGTGGCTTCGGTCAGTGTGCGTATTCGGCCCTGGAGACCTGCGAGAATTGACCAGTACTATCAAACTGTTTGCCAATAAATTTGAATGGGGGTTCAAGCCTCTGACTCTGCAATGTCTAAGTGAATGGCACTTCAATCGAACGAGAGACGAATATCAGGGCCTTTACTACTTCAGCGCAAGCAGATACAAAAATATGCCTCAGGTTGTTCATCGGATTACGTAGAGAAACAACAAAAAGGACAGATATAAAGCAGCTCTTTAAAAGAGAGAGAGAGAGAAATAACATTTTCACAGTTTGTCTAACATTTTAAAAAAAATTAAGACCCTTGTAATCAACTCATTAATACGCATTCACGCAAATACTGCGAATGGATTCAAGAGCCTTCAAACTGACTCTCATTCAATTACACTCATACAAATACTGCGAATGGATTCAAGAGCCTTCGAATCAACTCTCTCATTCAATCACACGCACCCAATTACTGCGAATGGATTCAAGACCCTTCTAATCGACTCTTTCATTGATGTGCATTCATGTAAATACTGCGCCTTCTAATCGACTCTCTCATTCATGCGAACTCACGTAAATACCGCGAATGGATTCAAGAGCCATCTAATCGATTCTATCATTCATACGCACCCACACAAATTCTGTGGATAGATTCCGCTGTTTGTTCCAGTGACACAAAGAAAACAAGACTTTGCAATGACTTTATAAAGATTTCTGAAGTTTTTAATTTTCATTATTTCTCGAATCATACAAACTCAACTGATCAAGTTACTTTTTTCTTTTCCTTTTAATCTTTTTAAACGGCATACTA